>JAGDQP010019751.1:0-19025 GCA_022664845.1 Lepisma saccharinum | reverse complement strand
AACACGCTAGCGGCCATAATTTTGAAGATATTTGAACTAAATTTTTATATGTTGTTTCTAGGCTTAATAGCTCGGTTAAGTTCGTTAATGAGCAAAATCGGTCGCCATCTTGGATCCAAAATGGCCGCCGAACCCATTGTTGTATAGAATACACAGCCTAAACCGCTGGGGCTATTGAAATCAAATTTGGCATAAAGGTACAACATCACTTTTTGATTATGAAAATGTTACCTAATGAGTTCAAAGACGCCATCTTGGATCCAAAATGGCGGACCTAAAAATCCATTTTCCACACCGTTTGAGCTAGAGATACGAAATTTGGCATAAAGGTGCATTATGACGAGTAGCTTAGGGAAATATCACAACATTTGGGAAAAGTCACCATCTTGGATCCAAAATGACCGCCCCAAATCCCATTTTGCACACCGTTTGAGCTGGATAAATGAAATTTTACTTGAAGTTGTACTATCACAAGTAGGTCACGACAAAATAAGAAAACTTTCAAAAAGTCGTCAACTTGGATCCAAAATGGCCGCCCCAAAAACCCAATTTCCAAATCATTGAAGGTAGAGAAACGAAATTTTCAATGAAGGTGTATGACCAAGAGTAGGTTACAATAAATGGGGCAAATCTTCCCTTTGGGGGCGCAGCCAACCGTGGGAGGGTGAAGATGTACTCCGTGGTGGTGTAGTGCTGCAGGGAGATTTTGGTTAAGATAAAGGAGGCGCATCCTCTCAAAAGCACTGAAGTTGGGGGGCGAGCCCCGGCTCCCAGCGAAACTTCGAAATCTACCTCAGCCTGTAGGCCTACCGAAAGGGATTTTTTTTTTCTAATGTGACTAACTCAAAGAATTTACGGCTAATAATAAACGAGTCCCTTAACTGGAAGCAAATATATTATACATAAATAAAATGTTCGGAAATCTGCTGAATCTGAATGGATTTCGCAAAGAGTTCACAGCCAGATATAAACTACATCTTGATCACTCTTTAATTTGGGGTTTTCGAGTATTATGATTCCATTTACAGTAAAATTATGAACCACAGAAGAAATTTTCACATAAGTTCAATTAGTTGGAAATTCTACTGTTAAGTACATATTCAGAGAAAGAGATCATATTCTAACTGTACTAAACAACCGTGAAATGGTCATAGTCGCGCAGGAGACTCTTACTTATCAAAAGTGTAATGAACAAACTATTACAGTAATGAGAAATGAAACCTGATTTTATGTTCAGTAAGTTGACACAAATAAACTCAAAGATGGCCTAAAACTATTGTAGAAATCTTATCATCCTTTTCCAGCTATGATCCCAAAGAAAAACCTCTGAATGAAAATACGTAAGAAAATCATTACTTTGATATCGTTTTCAGTTACGATATACTTGTTAGACGTTATTAGACTCCAAAACAAACTTTTTCATCCCCCAAAACTTCATTTACAAACTAGGAAGTTTTGGATCGTAATATTACCGGACTTGTTGGAATTCAAACTTAATGCGTAATAATAAAATGCAGTCTATCATGTAACATAGACTTCAAGTATTTTACATTATCTGCAGTTTTGCGTAGTAAACGTAGGGTATCCAAATTCGTTTTGTATTTTCTTGAGCGCCTGCCTTGGTATATTCTATTGTAATTGGTGCTCCGTCGAAAGGTGGGGTCTATGACTCAAAAGATCCCGGAGCAAGGTGTACGTATGGGCATTTACTATTGCCTTCCACCCGATGACGTCTTCAGGATGGAACCTACAATAAAAAAGAGGATTCTGAGTAATTAGGGTAAGTGTGGACCAGAATCTCCGCCAGGATTTTCAGTTTTGGGGGTGTAAAGTCAAAATTGAGAGGGAGTAAGTGAAGTTTTGCACGGTTTCTATCGATTTTTCACAGAAAAAATTTGAAGTTGGGGGGTGTAGTCGAGACTTTGGTGGGGGGAGGGGTAAACACCTGAGATACCTTGATTGCGCAGTGATGAGTAAAACCATTCTATTGGGGGCACTATAACATTTTATATTAACGATATAATTTTATAGTAGTCAGAAGATATAATTAGAAATATACCTATCATTTATTTCGTTAATTGAACATTCACCGAAAAGCAAGTGGATACACTCAAGTTAAAACATGCTGATTTAGAAATGTTAATAGTTAGATGGCAACAGTGTTTTCTTCATAATTTTCTGGAGTGCAACACAATATTTCCTCTTCTGTGTTGTTTTCCCGTAAACTACAGCTGCTTCCTTAATGGAAACTTGAGAAGAGTGAGCAAGAGAAGAAGAGAACAATAAAATGAAAGGAGAGAGGAGGCACTGATAATATTGCTTTCGGTATTTAGCTTGATTTTAGTAGAAAACGAAAACAAAAAAGCAGAGAGGAAGATCGGTTCAGACAATCAAGAAAGAAGAAAGAATTCGAAATGCGAGCGATGCCGCTTCAAGTCATTACGTTCTAACACATTTTTTTCCTTTTTCTTTTAAAAAAAAACAAACAAGAAATTGAAAAGATTTATTGCATCTTCTCGACGAGCTTCAAGGATCTTTTCCTTCGTCTTTTTCTCAGTCCCAATAGGCATCTCCATTCCATTCATCTCTCGTTTCCTTTATCCCTCTCACATTCTGGATTTGCCCCCCGCCCGCCTATCAGAAGCTCACGGAGTCTCTTCTTCCAGTGCTTAAGTCTCTTATAATTAGATGTGAAAGCTAACACTTTGATGTTATACTAATGAGAACGGAAATTTTGCGCGTGTAAAACTTGGAAAGGCAGAGAGGGAGAGGGAGGGAGAGTGAATTTCAGAGAACTTTGGTAAAATTGGTTGTGCACTAGAGATAAATGAAGATGTTTCTCGTAAGATAAGTCTTCTGTCGCGTGAAGAATAAAGAAGAAAAGGAAGTGTTTGTAGCATAAAGGTTATGTTTGCATTCGCTCGCTAAGTTGAAAATAAATATTGCAGCGAAAAAGCATAGAAGTTACACTGATATATCACACACACTACGAGAGCTACTGCGAAAATCTCTTCAGACCGGGGTGGTGTGTGGTTGGGTGCAATACTGATCTATTTAACACAAGCATAAATATGTTTATGCGAGGGGTGCACCGAAAGTTTCGTCTTTTGGCTAATAATTTCCTAATGAACAGAGTTGAAATGCGCAACTACATATTAGGTATGCTAATCCTTTACGAACAGAATGGCATTATTTAAAATAATCTTCTTTGTGCTCAACACATTTGCTCCACCTTTGAATTCACTTCTGGAAAACACTTTCGAAAAACTCTGTGAAGAATTATCTGAAGTTTTAGTGGCATCTTTCACAACATCTGTATCACAAACACATCTTGTTTCCGAACTGCCAAACTGGCGTGTGTTCTCATTTTTCATTAAATGAGAATGCTGGTATCTTATTTCTTAGAAAATTGTTTCTCGGCGCACAGATAAGAACCTTTTTTTCCTAAATTTTCTAAGTTTTCTCGCAAAGTAGGACACTTGCACAGCTAATGCTAAATTTTTACAAGTTTTAAACGTAAATTCACATTGGGAAAGTAACACGCACAAATGTACAGAAATGTATACACGTAACAATAACACAACATTTCTGATAATGAAAATGTCCAAGCTCTCGTGGCACCCGAAGAACATACTTTTCAGAAAATAGCTTTTGCAGGCTTATTCAGGAAGACTAAATTCAAGTTATTTTCACCATTAGAAACCAGTCATACAACTTAATTTTTTTTTTTTTGCTCCACCCTACTGTAAATTCCTTCTATTTTTTCTACCTATGATTCAGCGAAGAAAACTCTGTCGGTGGTGTCTACTACTAAGATTTTACTATATATATTTATACAAAATTTGATACCATAATTGATTCCTACCTAATGCGCAAATTGAATGCTTTTCTTCTGTTATACTAGGTGAAAGTCAGTAAAAGCTATTTACAATGAGTGTTAATTCATAACTTCATCCCATTTTAGATATTTTGGTAGCAAAGCTATGAATGAGGGACCTTATTATCCCGCTCAGTTTGTCCGTGTCCAGGTAATAAATATCAGATATCACTAGATGTAGACAGGTGGTTGACGTATAGTTGGAAAGGGCTTGGATAAATCAGCTGAGAGCCACGGAATCGTCTTGATTGGTGCAGTGGATCAGCGTTGACAATGGTTGAAAATGCTTCCATTTCGTTAGACCTATTTGTACCAAAATCGGCATGAATATTATTCAAAACAATGAAAAAAATATTGTTAGTGTTCCCGTCCGTAAGTACCCCAGATGTCAGTGTCTCCAATCTATTTTATAAAATATCGTCTTTGTATGTCTAAGATGTTATCAAGAGACCAGACAGAGCCTTCACGCTTGTTAGAACAACAGCGCTAACTGGTTTCTTTTCGTAGTCAAACTGCACATAAAAATGTTATTATTTTTATCTAAGAAATTTCCCCCAAAAAACCTAAGAACACGAAACATTTTAATCAATTTTCAATTCATAATTAACCGAATCCCTGAAATTTTGAGCGTGTATAAGAAGGTTTAATCATAATATAACCCGGAAGTTGGGTAAAATGCATGTTCGTTTATGTTCAAGATATTGCAAACAACAAAAAGGACCCTAAAAACCTTAAATACAAATCAAAATTATATCTTTTAATATTATTGAAGCCATCTTGATTCTGCTCTAACATTTTGAAATAGTAAGTGGTGATGTGGTACATCAGTCTGTGCTGGAATGTTCCAAGAATCGCAATGGCGAAGTTAGTTCTGGCATAGCTCTAGTCCTGTACGACAAAATGGCACGTGTAATTGACTTGGAGAATGATAAAAAAAAAACACCTTTTTATTTTTGAAACAGAGTCAGTATGGTCGCTTTGAAGATGGTCATTGTCGTCATATCGTGCAACATGTATCGCCTCCTGCCTAGTATCCATTAATAGCCATTTGCTTTAAATATATATTACAGTTTGTAAAGAAAAGGCGTTTTTCTAACTCTGTATGTGATTTACTTGCTCTCTACGTTCCATCTTTCTTTAGTCCCCTTGTCATTCACTATTTGTTGACCATAGCAGCTATAATTTTGGTTATGAAGGTTTACCTACGCACTGTACTTACGTACAAATTTTCATCACAATCCGGCTCTATCACTTGGTGAATGTACCTTTGTGAGTTAACTTTCGTAGTAAAAAATATTGAATTTGGAAATGCAAGTGTCTGCAGCCGAATTCCCCCCTCCCCCACACAAAGCCTGGAAGTTCCGCAACCCACAAATCTCTGCTACTTCGTGGGGTTGCCTACCATGGTATCATATAGTCCGTATGCAAAAATTTTAGCGGAGACTTTCTTTTTCGATTATTGTTAGCCTAGTCAAAGACACCTTGAAATTCGATGTCGTCAACCTGTCACGTGGTTCATTTCCAAGATGGCGGTCAAGTCCAGTATGGCCACCCTACCTTCATGCCAATTTGCCAATTGACACTAAAGAGCAAACCTAGAATAATTTAAACACATCACAATGTCGCATAGGGAATTCTAACTATGTAGTTTGCTTTGTGAAAGAGTTGCTGCAGTTTTCAGCCATGTATTGAAAAGTGAGCAGCATGTTACTTTATGCTTGAAACAATCACATATTATACATTATATCCTTTAAGCGGGTCAATAGGAAACAATGGTTCATTTGTTGCCCAGAATCCTATTCTCTGCAATATAGTATTAATTATTGTTTGGTGAAGATTTATTACAACCCGTGGGGGGACTTTTCAACCACACAGAACAAGTTGGAAATTCACTCTGAGAACGTGGTGTTTAAAGGTACTCGATCTTGTTAAAAGTGAACATGAATTAAGTTCGAATGATATCAGTCTATGATTCATTTGATAACGAAGCCGTGTAAGGGGAAACATTTTGAAGAATGCTGTCTGTAGGTCAGCAATTTGTGGTGGCAGAAGCTTTAAAACATATTTTCTAAATCACAATACACTATATCAGATACTGTAGTGTTTCTACCAACTGCTTTTAAAACTCCAATAAATGTGTGATTGGCCATCGCAAACTTTAGAGAACATCCGCGCACATTTTGCTACTTTATCTAATATCCTGTAAGAGTGTGCAATGGTGGAAATGCCTCGCAAACATCACCACCAACATAAACCACATCTGGTGTATACCCATTTATGGAAGGTGGAAATAAGTGACGACAACATTAGCACGTCCGCATCAGGAAACATAATTTGAGACACATGAGACGATTTCAAAGCATTTTGTGTACAATACCAATCAAATACTATGTGACTTAACAGGTGGCAAGGCAGTGAAATGTTGCAGTTAATGAAGAACACGAAATCTGTTCCGCCAGCTGATCGAATGTTCCACATGCACTATGTCGGCATTTCTAGACTCCAGCCATTCCAACAATGATGAACACTGTTTGCACGGGCTGCGAAGGAGTGACAGAAATATTTGCTGAGATCTAGTGTTCAAGTTCTTTCATCAAATATGACTACGCATTTCTTCAAGAAACCATCTGGATATGCTGAAGAAGATGAATAGAGCATGAAAAAAAAAGCTTTCTTAGATCATATTGTCTCTCATGACCTAACATTGGCATTCTGTTGAAAGTAATTGTTGAATCGCAGCGGTGTTTCAAGCTTCGTTATGAGACTTTTTGATACTGGCTGAGAAAGACTTTACTTGACAGCATGTAACAGGGTTAAGATGTATTTAATATGAGTTTGCAAACGTCCAATAAAATAATCAATTTGACTTTTCTAACCTATATCAAAGATGTTAGGCAAAAGCTAGCTGACTTCAGAATTAACAACTACATATGTTATGATGGGTTCCAGATTTTTCTGTTGCCTAAATTAGATTTTAAAGGGACTCCACAAAATCCATTGTCCTGCTAACATCGACTTCGTCCTTTTTTATTTCCTCCAGACCTTACGTGCTATTGATATGTCCGAGGCATCTATGTACATCACAAAAGTCTTTCAGTAACAGGGACATATTACTTTTAATATGGTATGTAAGATGCCAACGAGCGTCAGACTCTGCCTTTGCACTTACGCCAATCACATTTCTTCGTGTCTTTGAAGAATGGTTGATTGTTCAAGATCGTGATCAGCCGCCACTTGATTGACCATGGTAGCGTTTCACACAGAAGTTAACAGCTTGTAATTCTGCTTACACTGAAGGAGTTGTACTTTCTAGCGCTATGATTTCTGCACGATACGGAGATGCCCATCGAACATAGATTTACTTATTGAATGCAAAGAAGTGACGTCTCCAAAGCTAATTGGTGCTCCTCAAAATTACCAACTTACTCTGACCTGATTTACTCTAAAAGCACTTCAATCATTTGTATGTAGGTATTCCAGTATTTGAATGTTTCCGATGTAAAAGTGTCTTGCTTGATGAACTGCAAATACCGCAATGCTCTGGTGGTAAAACTTGGTGGTCTTGGACACAAAGAAGGGCGTGAGTGCATGCCGCAAGCCTCATTAATGAAGGATTTCCCACGAAGGGGGTTGTCAGGGAAATAGATATGCTTCCACAAGGTCCGGGGAGTACGGTGGATGGTAGCAGCTCGTAGCGCACCACTTGGGGACTAGTCCACGAGATGCAGAGCAAGGACATCTTGCGTGGGAGTGAGGTGTTCTTGTGGGTGAGACATAGGTTCTCGCGGTGACAACCAATGTCTGATACCCTTGGAATCTCATACAGAACCTACTTTTCGTCCCTGGTGAGCACTCGATCGCATATGGGTGTGTTGCGGTGCCAAGAAAGCAACAACTAACAGGCTGTCTATCGTTGGTCCTTGTTGGCTTCCCACAGTGTATGGGGTACTCATGTGCTCAACTTGTGCACCTTCCCTACGCGATGCAAGAGAAGATTGATTGTGTCATCTTAAATCGGGAAACCTTCGGCAAGCTCACATGTTTGACTGTGTTCCTGCGCTACGACCGCCTTCAGGACGTAATCATCAATGACCTGTGGGCGCTAACAGCGGGAATCATCACACACGGACAAAACTGCTGACCCGAATGTTTGAAAATAATGCCTGGCGGTGCGTTCATTCCCAGCATTATAATCAAGCTAAGTCGTATTCGGTGACTTGATGCGGCTGTGGACAAGCCCACCTTAGTCATAAAGCAGGCAACTTTGAACAAGCTACTTCGACACCTCCATTTGTATTAGCTACTAATCGAGCTATGCTGCTGTTAATGCGCAAAACGCCTGTCTTGGTCACAGTCAACGTTTCCATTCCCACCATCCTGATCGCTTTTTCAGCGCCTGAGGTAGGACCCTACTTATTTCCGTATCTGTTATCAAGTCTTTCCATGCGATGTCGAAAACGGAAAGAACTTTTCTGGTTACCTTGTAGATCCTATAACTGTTGAACCCTTCGGCAGAGTTGTCAAAATAATGAGTAAAGTCAGCTTTGTTTCAGGATTGAAATAAATCGGCCAACAGAAGAATTTTGCAAATTGGCATGGAGGTTGGGCGGCCCTATTGTACTTGGCCGCCATCTTGGAAACGGACCACGTGACAGGTTGACGACATCGATTCTCAGGGTATCTATGACTAGGTTAATAATAATAATCGAAAGAGAAACTCTCCGCTAAAATGTTTGCACACGGACCTCACACCAGCTCCCCGGTCTAATAATATAAATAAGTAAAGAATGTGAACATCTTCCTTTTTCTTTTTAAAATAGCACTAAAAAAAGGTTGCCTAGTAAGCAGTCCTAAAGCTCTCATATATTCTGCAATTTTAATTACACTAATCTAAATTCCATGACTCACTTGGTGTAAATCCGATTGCTAACGTCTTACAGCCGAAGTTTATTTATCTTGAACCCGCTTCCTTTTTTCAGACTTTTCTTTGGTTCACAATGGTTCGTGGTGTCCTCAAATCTTGTAACGTTGAATTAACTTATTTCCCGACGTCATACAATGATAAAAATTTGCATAGCGACGGAAGTCGAGTGACAACATAATATTCCATTGTTTCCTCCATATATTTCTATATTTTGTATACGGTTTAAACCCCTATTTTAATATTTTTTAAATATGGACTTTTTTATCCCAAAACAAATACTAGCGTTTAAAGATCTTGTGTGTGACTAGTTGCAGAACACTTTAGGATTTGAGTCCCAAAACATTAGCTTGAGAAAAAGTATTCGAACACCGAAATAACTAAAAAAAAAATAATAATAAAAAACTTGTTAAAGACATACTTTTTTAAATAATTCGAACTAAAAAGTAAAAAATAATTTTGTTTATACATGACTAAAAAGAAAAGCATGGGGCGCGCCAGTTGAAGAGTTCATAAAGTGACTGTATATCAGAGCGCGCCCCATGCTTTCCTTTTTTCTCACGCACAAAAAATATTTTTACTTTTTAGTACGAATTGCTTAAGAAAAGTGTGTCTTTAAAAAGCTTTTTATTATTTTTTACATACTTACTTACTCTATGGCTTACGGAACTCGCAAGTTCATCACCGTAGCAACAAACGATCGCTTTCGGGTTCTATCCTGGGCAAGATCAAGCCAGTTTTTATCACATGCATCTACTTCTCGAAGACCTCTTCTAATATTGTCCTCCCAACGACGTCTCGGTCTTCCCAACGGTTTATTTCCCTCCGGCTTTCCAACCAAGATGGAATATAGTCTTCGTTTTTCTCCCATCCGAGCTACATGGCCTGCTCACTTTAATCGTCGTGATTTCATTATTCTTACAACACCGGGTGAATCGTACAGTCTGTGAAGATCTTCATTATGCAGTCTCCACCATTCTCCAGTCATCTCGTCCCATTTCGGCCCGCATATCTTTCTCAAAACCTTATTTTCAAACACTCGTAATTTATGTTCATCTGCTAGTGTCGTACTCAAACTTTCGTAAGCGTAAAGTATTACCGGCAGAATAACCGTTCTGTATATTTTCAATTTCAACTTCCTTGATATCAATCGCGAGGTTAAGAGTTTCTGGACTGAATGGAAACATGCGTTACCCGATACTAATGCACTTTTTATTTCTTCCGTGACCTCGTTTTTGCTTGTTACATATACTCTCAAGTTTTTTAAATTTATTTACTTTTTCTGGGTTCTATTTCTTAATTGTACCTATTCCCGTTATTCCCTGTGTTTCGGCTTGTTATTATGTATTTTGTTTTATCTATGTTTACCTGTAGACGTATCTCATATCACGCTTCTACTAAGACATTGGTGTTGCTTTGTAGTGCATCTATATCGTCCCCTATTAAATCTACATCATCCATGTATACGAACAGTTGATTCAAACCATTCAATGATAGTCTCTTTTTGTCCCCTTTAATTTTTAAAATCGCATATTCTAACGCAAAATTAAATAGTAGTGGTGATAAGGCATCGCCTTGTTTCAATCTTTTGCGAATCTTAAAACTATCTGACATATTATTACCTATCCGTACTCTATTTATGGGGTCGCTGAGACACATCCACACAAGTTGAACAAGTTTCTTCGGAATTCCAAATTGTGCCAGGATACTGTATAACTTTGCCCTTTTGATAGAATCATAAACCTTTCTAGTTCCTTGTAAAATGTACGTTTGTCATTATCATTAGCATGCTCGGTCGGAGTATAGACAGTTATTAAAACCTGTTGCTCCATCACTTCTTAACTATGTGTAGCACTGTCTAAGATGCAGGTGTTCTGGGCTCAAATTATAGGTACTATCTCAGCATTCACCTGGTGCTTTAGTTGGTAATGCGTTTTAGGGTAAAGGAAACATTGTATTGACTGTGTATGGCTATTTATGATAATTAATATGATATTTTACAGAAAGAGAACGAAAGCAAGTCTATTAACTAATTACCTCGAACATGGCACTTCATTATGTCAAACATTAATACAAAAGTCATAGACTATTGCTAAGAGAAACAGAATTCAACTCACCAAAGATGCAGCACTTCTAGATGACAGAAGATAGAGAAATTAAAGTGTATTTTTGTATGTTAAATCGTGATGAATTTTATTTGCTGTTCTTGTCGCCACCTGGCAGAATGACGATACTTCAGAACTGAGTTTGGTCACTTTGACTAGATGTTGACATTTGGACCCCTAGCGAGCGCAAAGGTGTCAAATGTCCAGTCTTTTTTATACAATTTCACATCACAATGTTAACTTATGAGAATTTGTTTCTGACCAATCACAAACACCAATGCTTTTACAAATCAGAGAGAAGCAGCTCTTATTTTCCACTAATTAGGAAGCTGGCGGGCGTCAATTGCCCTTTGCTTCTTTGCTTGTTGAAGTTGATCTTTGAACTGTTGACTACGGGTTCTAAAGTTCGGAAGACGGTTGATTGAAATATACTAATTTACTATACAATGTATTACTTCTGTTGAATTTCTGTTCTTTTTAATTTTGAACGAAATGAGAGTAATTTTAGCTTCGTGCTATGCTACATACATAATTCAAGAACATATTATTTACTAAATTACAGAATATGGATTAAGTTAGTTTAAATTAGCAGTGATATTGCAAGATTCTTTCGCTACAATATCGGCAAATTTCAAACTTACTGTATGTAGCAGTTTCAAACACGATACTCCGTACAGCTTTTACTGAACCTTATTTTCGTCAGTAGAACAAAAACACTTTTAAATAATGTGCCACTTGCATAATGTTTCCATTTAGGAAAGATTAAACGTGTTATCCCTAAACCCCAAAGAATGGTGAAGCCCCGTCAATTTGATTACAGTGATGTAGCAGTTCTCTTTAGTGTGTGTCGGTTCGTTGAAGAGAGACCTCGTACGTTTAATTCGGTAAATTAAAACGTCGTTAACGATTCTTAAATGTATATAATGTGTCAGTTAAAAACTCGATATATTAAAAAGTATTCACTGAATTTCCAAATAAATAATATTTTTATAAATAGAATCAACGGAGCTTTCAAATGATGCATCACTTGACCCATATTACTATTTATAGAAAATGAAGGTTTTGCCACTAGACCGCAGCTAATGAGGATACACGCTTAGTGTTGACCAGAACGAAGCTTGCTTATGTCACTTGTACTGTATAATGGGTAGTTGAGATTATTTATAAGGATTAATAGTTCAAATATTACTTGCAATATATTTTTCCAGAAGAAAAAGGAGCATCTTACAAGAGTAGTGGAAAAGAGAGTCAAATCGATTTCGTCTTGTGCCGAAGACAACATCTTAAGGAGATTTAGAAAGTGTGGCCCCACAACACAGAGTTGTGACTGTGGACTAGGAGTAGGAGTGTTCGGAAGTCCAAAGTAAATTCCGGAATTCGGAATTACTTTGATTCCGGAATTTTTCGAAATTCTGACTTTCCAAAATTCCGCCATTTCGAAATTGTCATTGCCGTGGTGGCCCAATGGTAAAGCGCTCACTTCTGGCGCTTGGTTTCGTCGGTTCAATCCGTGTTCGTGCCATGTAGGTTTTGTGGTGGACAAACACCGTGTGCATGGGTTTTCTTCGTGCTCTCCTGTTTCCTACTACTTTCCCCATTCCGCTAATCTTTCCATCCGGCCTGACCTAAATTTATCTAAAGCCTTTAGGCTAAAGACCTTACAAAGACCTACATTCAAATTCATAATTTGGAATTCCGAAATTCCGACTTTCCAATATTCCGCCATTTCGGAATTGCCAGTGTCGCAGTGGCTCAAAGGTAAAGCGCTCATCCCTGCTCGTGCCATGTGGCTTTGTATTTCCATATTTCGAAACGCTCCTAATTGAAGAAAATCCTAGAAAAGTTCTTAGCGACGGAACCCCAAATCTTGGACCAACGCCAAGAATAGGCCGAGAAAAAGTAGAAAACGCAGTAAAGAAAATGAAGACCGGAAAAGTTACAGGTTCCGATTGCATACCAGTAGAAGCGTGGAAGACTTTGTGACCATAATGTATGGATATTGTGTGGAATCTGATGCAAAAAATCTATGAACAAGAAAAATTGCCGACTCAGTGTAGAGAGAGTGTTATTGTACCAATTTATAAGGGGAAGAAAGATACACAGAATTGTGGAAACTATAGAGGAATCAAGCTAATGTCACACACGATGAAGATTTGGGAGAAAATTATAGAAGGAAGATTACGAGAATAAACATCAATAGGAAAAGAACAATTTGGATTTATGCCAGGAAAAAGTTCTACGGATGTTTCTTTTATATTAATACAAACTGTGGAAAAGCAAAAAGGATTGCATATGGTCTTTATTGATTTGGAGAAGGCCTACGACAGAGTACCACATCAGGAAGTATGGAGATGCTGGAGGGAGAAAAGAGTGCCAGAGAAACATGTAAGGATAATCCAAGATATGTATACAAGAGCTAGAACTCAGGAAAGAAGTAGTGTGGGATTGACACGCCAAATCCCTGTTATGGTTGGATTACACCAGGGTTCAGCCTTAAGCTCGTACCTCTTCAACGTAGTCATAGATGTTATAACTCAGGATGTGAGAGATGTTTGCCGATAATATTGTATTATGCAGTACTAATAGGGCAGAACTTGAAGGGAAAGTAGAGAGTTGGAGAAAGTCTCTGGAAGATAGAGGCCTAAAGATTAGTAGAAAGAAAACTGAGTATCTTGAGTTTAACGGAGAAGGAAATGGAGAAGTGATGTTGCAAGAAGAACGATTTAATAAAGTAAAACGTTTTAAATGTTTAGGCTAAGCTGTTACTGGAATGGCGATTTGGACTCGGAAATAACACACAGAATGCAAGAGGGATGGCGAAATTGGAAGAAAGTATGTCGCATTCTCTGCGATCGCAGAATCACGGTGAAGAATAAATGGATGATTTACAAAACAGTGGTTAGACCTGCAATGATGTACGGAGCAGAAACATGGCCAGTAAAGAAAGCACAAGAAAATAGATTAGATGTCACCGAAATGAGAATGCTACGCTAGATGTGTGGGATAACAAGAAGAGACAGAGTGAGAAATGTGAGAGTAAGGAGTACAACCAAAGTTGTAGAGATATCTAAGAAGATACAAGAAAGAAGACTGCAGTGGTATGGACATGCAATGAGGAGAACAAATGACTATGTAGTCAGAAGAGTGATGACAATGGAATTGGAGGGCGAGAGAGGTAGAGGGAGGCGAAGGAAGAAATGGATGGATAGAGTTAAGAAGGATCTCGGGGAGAAAGGTTTGTCAGAGGAAGAAGTTCAGAACAGGGTTATGTGGAGAAGACTCATCAGAAACGTAAACCCCAAGTAGGGAAAAGACGGAGAGAAAGAAGAATAGTTCAAATGTTACCTTTTTTGAGACCTCTATATAATAAGTAAAACTTTGAAATTCAGTTTCTTGCAAAGTATTCGATGAAATTAGAAAATAATAACATTTTTGCAAATGGAATCAAAGGAGCTTTTATGTGCTATTTTGCCCATATTGCCATTTAAGGAAAATGAAGCTTTTGACACTAAACCGTAGAGAATGGGGCAACACGTTTAAATTTGTCATAATAATTAATTCCCCTCAAAACTAATGGCAACGTGTTTTAAGAAACTATTAGATTAAGAAATAAGGGAGAGTGGGAACTTTACGTTTTACCATCCTGCATATATATTTTTGGTTATGTATATATTAATGTGTGTGTGTGTGTGTTCACTGTAACAAAAATAATAACATATACATAATATAGATAATAAATAATAATAAAAAATAGAACAACATTCAAATCAGTATAGTATTACAGTGAGAACAGAGTGCATGGTTTTTACCGACTAAATAGTGAGATATTTACTCTGCTTTCATTCTGAAATTGCATACTTCGTTAGATTTGTCTGGTCTAAGTACTGAACTGTATTTATCTTGTTTAGAGGTCTAAATACAAGTTATCTTTTTCCTCTTTGCTCTCCTGGGCTTAGATGGACTTCTTAAAAGATGTTCCTTGAGTAACTAGACTTTTCTTTTAGTCTGTTTTTTGTTTCAAATCAAAGAGAATAAAAGAAGATATATCTTCCTAGAAATAAGAATAAATCTCCTTTTCTTTTCTGGCAATGACAAAATTTGTTGTCTTATTAACTTTCAACCTTCCTTTGTATCTATTAAGCTGGCAACATTGAGAGGGAATTTACCTTATTCTGTTCCTGTGTCTGTGTTTATCTTATTTCTTTCTTTACTTTTTGTAGCCTTCTTCTTGCTTTTATCTTCTTTGCTTCCGTTTTTCTTTTAATATTGACCTTTGATGCTTGTTTGTTAGTTTTTGTTCTTTCTTTCTTTTGTGTGTGTTTTTTCTGAGTTATTTTATTCGTCATTGAATGAACACAGCAAATGATGGCTTTTTGGAGCAAGACAAACAAATAAAAAAAGTTTTTTTTTATTGTATCAAAGATTGTGTTTGTCCAACAATCACAAGTTTTGGAATGGAGAGAGAGGGGGGGATTATATCTGGGTTGTATGGTGGAGGAAGGAATAAAGATGTTAGTGTCTGGTGAAGGAAAAAGAGGACAAATAAAACTTGTGATGCTTGAAAGAGTCTAACTGATTTGATTATATCCGTTTTGCTGTCTTTATTATTGTCAATTTGATTTAAAGAAGAATATTTGAAATATTGGATCGAAAGAGAAAATTGACTAAAAGATCAATAGAAGGATCATCTTATGGATAGTTGATCCCTTCATGTTATTACGGTACGCGTATTGCCATTTTAAATTGACTTTTAAAATAGAATTTAAGAATTGAATCGTCAAATAGTGTTGGAAACACAATTGATGGTAAGTGATAATCGGAAAATAGAAATAGTGTTAAAAATCATCTGTTGCACACAACGATAGATTGGCACTATAGTTTCGTACACGTTTATGGTTTTGCCTAACACTTTCGCAGCTGGAAAAGCTGATTTTTTTTATCACGATATTACATCAGGATGATGATGTAACTTAAATTTTGATGTTCAAATGATAAGTGTGACCATGTTTATCAGTGTTGAAAACACATTAACAATAAGAAGAAAATTGAAGTTTAATAAATGTATCGATATCACTGTCTTGCTTCTACAATGTTTCTTCTTCTTTTAACAGACGAAAGGGCTCCCAATCGATAATTTTCTGATAGTTTACATGTATATGCATCCAATTGTTTTCGTGCTTACTAATTTCCTTTGTGGATACCGTCATTATAAGACTAGTTACTTGCAACTCATACACATTGACAGAATTCACCACTTCTCTCTTCGAAGAACACAAATGACTGACTAAGGTGTGACACAGCAGCCGGTGTCCAATCATGTAGAATCAACATAAACAGCAGACGACAAGATCCCTGTTATTGGCTGCTACCAGCGTAACGCAATAGAAAATATCGCCTCTGTTGCCACAACAAACAAACAAAAGTTTGAATCTGTAGTAGCTTATCAGGTGCTTTAGCTGCTTATCATAGCAAAACAACTGTCAAGGTTATGCATTGTTAATGATTATAGAAAAAAAAAAAAAGGAGGCAGGAGTAATAACAATCGCTAAGGAGGAGGTGTGCGGGCAACCAAATTGGCACGGTGCGTGTAACTTAGATTAAGGCACACAATCTCTCTATCAAGGTACATTCGGCAAGTGTCTCGCCGGAATTTGTTTAAAATTGATTAAAATGCAAAGTTCTCCGCGGCTCAATGTGTATTGTACTAATTTTAGCGTCCCATACCGGTAATTTGCATATTTATGAGCCTTCATGTATCGGGGAATGTTATCGTAAGCTATTATTGCGCTCGGACACAAAATTACTTTTATTTTCTTTAGATAGAACTGGACATGTATGTGGACATATGCAAAACATATCTGATCAAGTACTGCTTCTCCGACACATGTTACGCACACCGTCCACCATCTTGGATTCGCCATATTTGATTCAAGTTCATTTTATCAATGGGAATATGTGCAAATGATACATCAAATTCTAACCGTTTACAAGTTATTGAATATAACAAACTACCTATAATATTAATTTGCTTCATGAAAAGTGTGGAATCGCCCGTTGAATTACTGTAGTTGGGAATGCTGCCTTATGCAGTATGAATGAAACCAAGTTGTACATCTTTAACAAATATGACACTTATCGTCCACCATTTTAAATCCAGCTCACTGAATTCAAGTTATTTTTTTAAGTGGAAATAGATGCAAATGATACACCAAATTCATGTAAAATTTTAGCAGAAATGCATGGTGTTGTTAGTTTGATCATATCTTAAACCGTTTCGAAGTTATTGCATGTTAAGTGTCAGGCACCTTACTAATAATGAACAAAATTATAAAAGTTCCACGGGGACTAGTTTGTGTGTAATTACAAATTGGAATCAATTCTGGAATTACGAACTTAGTAGATTACGTTGATTTCATTGCTTGTACTTGAAAAGTTGAGTATAGGGTTGTTTGACGAAATCCAATGATATGAATAACGTACAAATGTAAGAATTAATAACTACATGGAATAGCACAACCCTTCTGTCATTTCACCTGTTTCGCGATTTCCGGTTTCGTGTACTGGTAAGACGAAGATAAATTTTTGAGCTGTATATTTAGGTAAAATGGCAGAACAGTTGTCCTATTTATACATTCTATACGTTTGCAAATTCATACATTTATAAGCTATGCGTATCCTTGGATTTCGTACAAAAACCATACTTAACTTTTCAACTGGAAGCAATGATTCAACGTGATCTACTAAATTTGTAATTTAAGAATTGATCCTACCTATCCTTTCACGTGTTAATTCTGTGCTGTAACCGTTTGTATTTACTTCAACTAATGCACTTTCGCCTTGTTATCTGCTTTCCAACAACATTAGACGTTCACTCTTCTACTATTCGTTCTCTCACAACAACAAGAACAACATAAATATGATGAGATGCTCCAGAGGTGGTAATCTTCTGTTAAATTTAGAATGCCATCGTTCATCGTGTGTTGTTCCTGCTCCATCGCTTTTGAAATGATTCCACAATAAACACAAAAGAAATAACAAAAAATTACAGCAGTACAATGACAAATTTGGAATACCTATCTACGTTCAAAAGAAAAATTGCATTATTGACTGACGAGTAACATTAATATTAATCTGCACCTAAACATTACTTTATTAATTTCAATCATTATCTAATTTTATATATAAAAAAATCCCTTTGGGTAGTCCTACAGGCTGAGGTAGATCTCGAAGTTTTTTTATTTATTTTCAAAAATTCAAATCTCGCCTTATATGAGAGCTATCGAGAAACTATTTTTTGATTTGTAGATTATTCATCAAGAGCTGTTCAACGATACCCCACAAGACATATATATATATATATATACTCGCTTTGTTTCGCTGGGAGCCGGGCTTCGCCCCTCCCACGGGGGGCTGCACCCCCAAAAGGAAGGTTTGCCCCACTTATTGTAACCTACTCTTGGTCATACACCTTCAAAGAAAATTTCGTTTCTCTACCTTCAATGATTTGGAAATTGGGTTTTCGGGGCGGCCATTTTGGATCCAAGTTGACGACTTTTTGAAAGATTTCTTATATTGTCGTGACCTACTTATATTGTTGTACCTGTGATGGTACAACTTCAAGTAAAATTCCATTTATCCAGCTCAGACGGTGTGCAAAATGGGATTTTGGGCGGTCATTTTGGATCCAAGATGGCGACTCTTCCCAAATGTTGTGATATTTCCCTAAACTACTCGTCATAATGCACCTTTATGGCAAATTTTGTATCTCTAGCTCAAACGGTGTGGAAAATGTATTTTTAGGTCCACCATTTTGGATCCAAGATGGCGTCTTTGGATACATCATGTAATATTTTAGTAACATAAAAATGATAATGTAAAGTGTTACCAAATTTGATATTTCTAGCTGCGTTTAGGCTGTGTATTCTATACAACAATGGGTTCGGCGGCCATTTTGAATCCAAGATGGCGACATTTTCAACATTTCGTAATATTTTCTTAAACTACTAGTGACAATACACCTTTATGTCAAATTTCGTATCTCTAGCTCAAACGATATGGAAAATAGATTTCTTACTTCCGCCATTTTGGATCCAAGATGGCGTCTTTGAACTCATTAGGTAAC
>JAGDQP010019750.1:0-29629 GCA_022664845.1 Lepisma saccharinum | reverse complement strand
ATCTTCTTCCTTATTACCTATCGTCTCTGCCCAAATGTCTTCCCCATTCTTCTCCATGTCCATACGTCGAAAGCTTCCAATTTTCGCTCTTCACACTTTTGAAAAGTCAACGTTTTAATTTCATAATTATAAGCCCATAACTCATAAAATATTTTAAACGTATGCGAGAACAAACGGCTATGTGACATTTTGGTGAAAACAGAGTTATTCATGAAACAAAGGTATTTAACGGGTTCTTGATATGTATCTGTGCTTAGTTAGAGCATATTGCAACAATAGCCTCGGTATTGAAAAATTTCTGGAGCAAAATGCATTAGAAAAACCGTGGAACAAAAGTTTATGCAACAAGCTCTTTCCGTGACTGAGTACACGCTATTTGTTATTGCTACTTTTTATAAATTGCTATCACTGCTATGACTGATGGGAACTAGCCCTTACTCATACTGCTTCTTTTCTCCAAACTCCGAGAAGGGTATAAACAACAGCAAACCGATGACAAAATGCTGGTTCATGCTGTTACTTTATTTTCTATTCCTAGGAGTTATTCTGGGAAATGTCAGCCGTGTAATGCCACATATTTTTACGCATGGCTGAGTGATAAAGCAGCTTCATAAAGAATACTGGTAAGTCCCCGCTAGCAAGTGCCTGCTTAGCGTTGTTAATACCGCATCTGGCAGCAGCCAATCTGGTGACCCGGGTTTGATTACTGGCGGGGTGATGTTTTTCTTTCTTCAGAAAAGAAAACTTCCTTTTTTATACATATACGCATTTTCAAATTAGATAAAGTTCACTACCTATTGATTAGGTTAGGTTAGGTTCGGTGTTTTCTTCTATTTACGTTGACAACACGATTCACTCTAATTCACGGCAACAGTAACAGTCGGTTCTGGTGTCGAATTCTGAGGCGATACGTACTATCCTGAACGAGTGAGTCGTCATTTTCATTGTCTGTCCATTATCAGCAGAAACAAGCAGAATAGTACTTTCCTAATGTTTTGTTTCATTATACCATATAATAATATTTTGTGCGCCGCGGTAGCTTCACGGCCCTCGGATCGGTCATGGGTAGGTACGCGACTTTGAAGCCAGCAGCTCAATGGTAGAGCGTTTGCTTATCATTCGGGAGGTCGTAGGTTCAATCCTAGCAAGTGATTCTCCTGACTGAGTTTTCAGTTTTTTTTCTGTCACTCCAGGACAATGCCGGATGGTACTTTCAACTTATACCCTGGCATTTTCCAGCATACTTTCCCCATCCCTATCCAGACCCCAGTCTTAGATGCCTGAAGCCCTAAATAAAATATTCGAATTCGAAGCCCGCAGCCCCAGGGTCTCCCTCAGATTCACCAGCGGTATGCCGCGCTGTTACGCAGTATTCGATTTGTAGCAGAAGATGGTTGGGATTTCCCCCATTGCGAAAATCTTCCCTGGCTCTGTTTACAGACACATAGCTCCAATCGGCAATATGGATGATCTCAGAATACCGTATAATACATATCTCACGAATTCTTCCCCCTCACTGGATATTGTACAAATCGAACACTGATGTTATGGTAAGTAAGGCTTTAGCTGATACTTTCCTTATCTTCTACCTAACTCATCCCGATCTGAGCCAAAGATACCAAAACCTCATAAATGTATTTAATCCGAAGCAATTATTACACAAAACGTATTTTTGTTAGCCTGCTTGTTTGTACTATCAAATAGTTCTCATTTATATTCGAAGGAATTTTAACTGACTATTAACATTAAAACATATTTGTACTAATTATTCGCGAAGAGAATACGTAACTGAATCTCTAAAAACTCATATAATTACGTATTCTCAGTTAAAATATGAATTACTCTACCAAGTCCTAACAACAGTCTATCATTCTACTATTAAGATAACAAGCTACAGTAATTTAAGTTAGTCTAAAATGATGCTTTTACACTAACTATTCATTTTAGTTGGGTACAAATACCTCCCATTTAGGAAGAGTTTTCCTAAACAGCTATTTTAACTGCTATTTATAACTGTTATTTATAAAATAATTAAAATAGCAGTTATTGCTATCGCTGCTACGTTAAAGTAACCGTTTTAAATAGTGTGTTGGATTCATGGAACAAAAGTCAATGTGACATCATTCAATGCGACACCGCTCTACGGACAAGTTTCAACTTCTTTCCGATGTTTTTCTCAATACAGGCAAAATGTAACATGGACGTTTGTTCGCGCATACACTTCACTTAATTATTATTTTCCTCAACAATTTGTTTACCGGTCATCAAAAATATATTTTTGTTACTGAATGATTCTTTTAGTCATTACTATTGTCTTATTTCTATCTCACATTACATATCCTGCGTTATAATTAACACTTTGGAAATAATTGAGGCTGAGTATCTGTTTAATTTCTCTCATGTAATTTTTTATGTTTGCTGTGGTTCCTTTTCCTTCAGTTTCCAACTCCTTCATTTTCTTCACGTCAACTTCTCTGTAACTCTTTCAACATTTTTGATAAGAGATGTCTCTTCCTCTGTAGGAACATCTATATTGTACTCTGAACTAATACAACATATTTTTTCCCTCCAGATCGCAACTCATCTACCGAATCTGAAGCGAATCTCTACAGCTTTTTCTAGAGATATGTATTTAAACAAAGTATGCGATAATTTTTATTGTGTCTTTCTTAAATCAGTTCCTGTTCGCAGTTTTGACTTATAGTCTACGTTTATCATCAGCCTCTTATTCAAATACAGGTTCCTTATAAATGTCTACGAACTTTCCATACTACACCTGACTTCTTATATAGTTGTATTATAATTTTTAGTTGAGCTGAGGTAGGTAAAACAATGGCCGTTGATGGAATTAATTCAAACAAAAATAATTCTTAGTTTCTGTTCATGTACATGCATCATAGTTTAACAAATACTCCGATCATTGCGCCATCGGTCGCCATATTGGAAAATGTCGTCCATTTGACATCTTGAAGACAGTTTTTCAACATTTACGCGAGAGTTGTGCAAGATACGAAGAAAATAAAATTGAAGAACACAAATGTTAACACAGTTTTTGTTGTCTTCATTTTGTCACAACGAGTCATCCTTTGGTTACAATTTACATGTCTTTCCAATTCTCGTAATTTTTAATATCCTTCTTTCGGGTCTTTTTTTTTGTCATGAACATAAAATATTCAAGAAATAGCTGGATCTATGAAGGATTTGTTTGATGCAGACTTGTATACTAGGCATTTTTCATCGAAAATTAAGCTCCAAAGCGTATGTGGGGGGTACATGGAGGGGGTTAAATGCTAGGGAAGAGTAATAATTTGCTATTATTTAATCTCTCTCCTTTATGCAGATTTCCTTAGAATATGAACTGTATATCTCAGGGAATCTAAAGTGTTCTTAAAGGGATCGGTTCTATACAGCGACAGTACTATGTTCAAACCTGCTGATACACACAATATCTGGTAGACCAAACGTGCAGCCCTATTCATGTAGTGATTCTTCAGACCTTATTTTAGGGAAGGATGCGACTTTAGCTTTCCCGAAGAGAGAGTTCGTTGAATCGCAGTCTGTGAGAGAATGAGTGAAAGCAGTGTGGAACATGTTCTCTCACCAAGAAATGTCTTAATCTGAATGAAATTATGTTTTTTGGGGTTACTTTTGACTAGTAGCACTATTTAGAAACTCTTTTTGGAATGGTATACGGGCATAAATAGAATATCTGTGTCGTCCCTAACCAGTGTCGCATAGCTGTGCTTTGAGAGTTCTAAAGCTGCTTGGACATTCTTCGTGTCGCCAGATGAATCATCTTGAATGACGAGAGGCCCCCGTTTGTAGTTCGCTTCCCTTCAGGGTTATGACATTTTGCTTGTTTTCTTATTTCCCAGGAATACTTCTTCCCTTGCGACTAGAGGTGTACTTTTGTCGAAAGATATTGAAACTGAAGAGTGCTTTGTGTCGACATTTAGAAGATTTGCAACCATCATGACGATTGTAACATTCCCATAATATTTTTCTATGTGCATCTTGTATAGATGAGTAATGTCTCCAAATGTTCCTGCTAAAGACTAACTTGACGTTTGAAGTAGTGCCGTTCTGGATTACTTGACATACAGTTTATATTCTAAGAAAATCTGCATAGCCAAGAATTGATAGTGATCGTGTACCGGAAAATAAAAATGTTGCAAATTTTCAACTGTTTCGTGTTCACTGTCAGTGTATTGTTTGGAAAACACTGGTAAATGATTTTCAAAATATTTGCAATATTGGATGGAAGAATATTGGTGGATAGCTCCATTCTCTGATTACCAACTTACAAACAACACCACAAACATTACTTAAAATGATAAATGTGTTAACTGCAAAATTTCTCGAGATGACCCATTGCTCAAGTATTGGTAAATGCAAAAGATATAGTGACAGCTGCACAAACTACAGTTTAAAAAAAATGTACTAGTACATCACATGTTGAAATGGATTGCGTAAATGATGACAAAGATGACATATGAAATACACTTAACTCCTCATGAAGACATGAGAAAGTATGGAATTACAATACATCAAATACGTGCTTAGAATACAAAGCAGGTATTTTTTTCTATTTCCGTTTGTTCTTTCAAGATTCTTTCTCCCTCTCTATCTTCATTCCACTTCAATACCATTATCTATCACTCCCCTAACCCCAGACATATTGCTTAACATACAAGGAGCATCTTTTATAGTAATGTTTATTCAGAGCACTCTATCTTGAATACCGTCTGCTATGATAAATGTAGGGATAGTGACAAAAGCCTCTCAAATTATTACTCCTCCCAAGCATTCAAACCCCTCCATCTACCCCACATATGCTTTACAATTTAGTTTTGGGTGAAAAAGGTGTAGTACACAAGCCCCCCCCCCCCCTCCCCGCAAAAAAAGTCAGTCATAGATTGAGCTATTTCTCGAAAAATTGTTGTTGACCCAAAATAAAGATACTTAAAATTAAGTGAATTGGAAAAACATGCAAATTGTAGCCAAACGATGGGTCATATAAAAAAAACTAAGAGGACCAAAACTGTGTAAAATTTTGTGCACTTTAATTTATGTCGTATGCATTTTCATCATATCTTACACCATTCTCTCGTATATGTCGACAAACTGTCTTCAAGACGTAGGATGGACACCATTTTCCAATATAGCGGCCGATGGCGCAAGGGTCAGTATATATTTTTAGTATGTTAAACTAGGAGGCACGTACATGAACAAAAGCCAGGAATTATTTTTGTTTGAGTTAATTCCAGCGAAAGCTCTATCTCAACTCGACTAATCCCCCAGTCGACTCGATCAAATGCTTTCTCGAAATCAGCAAATACTATGTTACTACCTTACCTCTCTGCACGTCTTTTGCCTAAACATCAATCATTGTTTAGGCAATCTTATTGTTCTTGACTAAACATCAGAGTCCTGTTTCCTTCCCTCAAAACAATTAAAACATTTCCTCTCCAATTTCTGCAGTCATCCTATAATTTTTGGTTAAATTTTCGTAGATGAATCTTTAATGCAACAGTAAATTATTTAAGTCGGGAATCTATATAAGACCTCTCAGTTTAGAGTTTATATTACCTGCAACAAACTCACCCGAAGTAAACAATATATAATAACTTACAATAGAAATATTCGTCTAGGAACTGAAACGCAAACTAAGAACTTGCGATTTTACTGGTTGTTTAAATACATATGTTGCAGACGTACAGCTATAAATAACAAACTGAAACCTTGACTTTTGTGTTTTACATCTAAATGCCTTGTACTGCCGCACTGGTAGGAAACGAAAGCATCTAGAAAATCTCTTCGTTCACATTATTACAGGATAAAGCAAGACAACGTGCTCTTGGAGGAAGAATGGATTAAGTTAGCAGGTCCCTGAGTGCTTTACAGAAAAATATAACCCTAGCGGTTGTTTAAGCTCACTCAACCAGGTCTTCGTTCCGCGTCCAGAGTCACGTTCCATCTTTAAGGATATTTGTTAACAGTTTCGACGTCAGACTGTGTTGCTCGGTGTTTCTCTGGAGAAGAGAATTTTCTTGGATTATTTTTTTGTTGTTGTGTTATTTCCTCTTTTAGTCCTTCTTGCATTTTGCATCCAAAAAGCTTATGTAACCGTACGCGTGTTTGTGAAGTACTTTGTGTGCTTCAGCTTTCGTTTTTATTGTTGCACTATTCGTAATTACCACTATGGTTCTCTTCTTCGTTTTCCTTCTCTACGTCTCCTTTGTCTTTACTACAAAGTACTTTGTTAAGTAAACAGTGTTTTCTGTAAAGACGAGTCCCTTCTTTCTTTTTTTCTTTCTTAACAGAAGAGTTCTTGCGAAACTTTAAAGTTGTAAAAGACAGTGTGTTTACAGTTATTTTATACCTTTATCCTGCTAATTTTCTCTCTCCTTAGACTGTGTGTTTTGGGTGTGGGTGTATTCATAGAAGCGGCAAGAACAATGTCTTGTCGCAATTTAAACGGACTAAAACGTCAGTAGAAAGTCTATAAAAGATGTTGTTAAATACCTTTTATATTCTATGGCATTGTGGTACATGTATAACTATATTAATCAAGTTATTGCCGTTATTTCACAGGTAAAGAAGTATTGTTCTATGGTGTACCCGGTGCATAGCTGAAGTGGGTCACCGGGTCAAGTTTTGGACTGGGTTACCAGGTCTATGCCTAGGTACCGGTGACTCGGAATGCAAAGCAACTATTTGATTATCTCTATGTTGTGTACTTTTACGTTTTGAACAATGTTTCATTCAGCAATAACCGGGACCTAGGGTGTTACTCCCTGGAGCACAGAAAATACGCCACTGGAAACTTCCTAACAACGGTAATAACATATAGAAAGAAGTCTCATGTCTCTCTAAAATAAAACACCGTCAGAAGTGTGCAAATACCACCTCCCCATTCGGATAGGCTCACGAAGCAGATCAGATCAATGGATTAGGGTTGAGTCACCAAGTGGATTTAGCCAATTCCATCATCGAGTCGTCGAGTCATCAGCCTAATCATTTGTGTCAATATTTGGTCCTGAGGCCTTCAGGTTGAAACCGGAACAATCGTGTCACCGAGTCATTCCGGATCACGTTTAAGACCTGTATTAGAGTCAGATCGGGTCACCGTGTTATCAAAAGTGACCTCTGATTTCAGCTCTGACTCTAAGACAACCTACTTGTCTGCGTACCGATCTTACAGTAAAGAAAAAAGTACATTTGTGTACGTACTGGAGATGAAGACAATAGTGAATCTCCGAAATGGAAATAGTAAAAGATCTGTCAATAACTTAACAGAAGTGAAAATAGTGTCAACATACCATGCGAGAAGGTTGTAGTGTCCTCTGGTTTCAAATGACTTAGTAAACCGAGTTGGATGAACTCAACTCTGAAGGTAATTTTTGATTATATACTTTTGTTTTGACACCAGGCACTGTAACAGACAGTATGTGTATGGGTGTGTGTGTATGTGCTACAAAAGTACCATAACAAATGTGCCTTAATTATAATCAGATTAAACAAAACGGTTTCTTAAAGCGGGGTTGCTTAACCAAAATATGAAGTCAGTTTCTACCTGTTTTATTTCATTTAGGTTCTACCGTGCGGTAGAGACCTGCACGGGCCGAATTTTTCGGCCCAATCCAGCCCAAATGTACTTTGGCCCAGCCCAGCCCGGACCCAGAAAGTTTTGGAGATTCTTGGCCAGAACCCGGCCCGGCCTGATAAGTTTTAAAAATTCTTGGCCCGATATTTTGTTTTAAAATTCTTGACCGTAGCCCGGCCAGGGCCCGAGAAATTAAAAGTTTTGGCTCCAACTCAAGTGTTTCTCAAAATTTAGTGTTAAACCCGGCCTAAGCCCAACAAACTTTGAGAAATGTTTCTAAACTATGGATGACAGCCTCAAGCTTGGCTTCCAAAATGGTACCATCTATGTTTGTAATTGAAAAGGAAGAAATCATGTAACTAAAATCTTAACACGCAATTCACAAGCCACTATTATAGAGGTAGAACACAATGAACTGATAATGTGTTACCTGCAGAAATAGCAGGCGTTCAATCTACAGGATGTACACCAAAGAATATTCTGTAAGAATAAAGACCTCAGCCAATCTCTTGATAAAAATTACCGGAAGATAAATTGAAAGTTTTGATTATTTAGAACGTAGAGGAGCTTTTTCTTGTTTACGTAAATATTGGTCTATGTACTATGTTTAAGCTTATTTGTTTAAGCTAGACGAGATGAAATTCGAACTTCGTTTTTTCAGTACTATTGACGTATAGATACTGCTGTCGAATGATAATCTCTCCCAAAACATATATCTGGTGTTCAATGTGTTACCAATTAATCGGCCTAAGGCTGGGTCGACTTGAAGAGAAATTCAGTATCGCCCTTCCCAAGCCCGGTCCGGCCCAAAGAGGTAGCGGAGATGACCCGTCGGGTCGGGCCGAGTGCGGCCCGTGCAGGTCACTACCATGAGGTACAGACTAGAATGTTTAGCTCATAAATGACATATGGAAAAGACTGTATTGCAATCACGTTAAGATTGAATTGGTAAATTGATATTATTCTAAGTAAATCTGAAGTCTGTTTGCATTTCCTATCGAGGGCTATCACCCTTTAGAGAATGACTTTATAAAGTGCATAAGCATCGTAATGTAAGGTCTTAGCATTACAAGGTAAAAAAAAGGTAACAAGTTCTTTTTATCAGTTAACCGGTAATAGGACCAACAGTTTAGTAGAAGTGAAAACTTCAGACTATCATGTTTATAAATTTTGCTGCAATCGGTTCAGCGGTTGATGAAATACCAAGTATGAAATTAGAGATCAATTTATTTTGAATTTCAAGGATCATAGTAAGGAGAGATTAAGTGACCATTCAGGAGGTGTTGTTACATAAGCAACAAATACCATTACATAATACAAGACAACAATTTCACATTATCGAATATCCTGGAAGAATGTAAAACTCCCACTTTCCCGTCATTACATAGGATTTACGGACGTTAAATATTCGGAATTTCCGAGTAGGATCTGAAATCTAATTACTGATTTTTAAAATGAATAGCGCATTACATCGAAATTATCTGAAGTGGAAACCTACCTTGGAACTATGGAGTATGAGCAAGAGAGAGTATAGTTTCGAACTGAATCAAGGAAATATCGCATTGTGTATAATTAAGATTGGTTAAAACGATGACTGATGAAGAAGTTTTGAGGTCGGGAGTAACCAAATCTGGTAACACTGAATCTTCTATATGCTGTATATGGAAAGTAGAGTGTGTGAAATGTCAATTTTGTTTCAGCGTATAATAATTTAGGCTTGATATTAATACATTAAACAATATTTTAGAGTTTTAGTAAATATGTGAATAACAGTGTACACTAGTGATTAGAAATTAGTCATTTATAGGGCTGGTGTTATGCATATGCATAAATAGAATCTTTTATTAATACTTAGTTTGTAGACTTTGCTGATGAATCAGCTTGCACGCAGGACCCCTTTGGACATGGGTCACTGTCCTTTCCCACCAACAGTAAACCAGATTTGGGTTCCATTCTCTTTGTCATCCACATTCGACCCAGTCGAGACCAAATTTATTCTTAATATCAATAAGGTCCATTAGTAAATTCACTCCTATGACGTCATCTAAATACTGAGTAAACATAGTTGACTACTTTCCTCTTACAGAGCTGAATATTATTTTATTCAACATGGACTCCGAGCTGACTATTCAAAGCCTGGATAATACGAGTCTACTTTCCAAATATAGATAAGAGACCAAGGCAATGACGTCAGAAAGTTTCTAGTACAGTCACGGAAAAAGGTATTCCGGGAGTCTAGAAATTAAGTGGTCTATGGTATAGTATTTAGTTTCTATTTAACTTATATTTATGGCCTAGATAGGCACCCTTTAGGCTAAGCCTGTCACATCCGCTCCTCAAGTATGTCACAGCTTAAACATAACTTCCCGTCTGGCCCATAAATATATTTTTAAAAAAATACTAAACTTTAGTTACTATTCAAGTCCCGTAATATCTTTTTCCGTGACTGTACAATACCTTTCATCTGAGATCTCGGAATAATAAAAGCCATTTACTTTCAACCAATATGGACTCTCGTGAGTATCGAATTGAATTAAATGGAGAGGTATTTATTTCAAGGCCTTGAGGCAACTATGGCTCAGGCCGTATGGATGTTGATGGGATGAATTGGTGGAATGAAGAAAGTGGGAGAAAACGGTAGCACCCTGAAAAAACCACGCACACGGTGTTTGTCCACCACAAAGCCCACATGGCACGAGCAGCGATCGATTCGACGACCCCTAGCACCAGAGGTGAGCGCTCTACCTACCAAATGAGCAACCGCGTCTCCTCGTGAGTATTACAAAAAGTATTTGTTTAACGAAAAAAAGTCATTAAAGTACTACTTGTATGTTTTAAGCCATCACATTTGGTAAAAAGAAAACCTGAATAATTACATTTACTTGGATCATGTTCTGTGCATATTGGACAAAAACCATTCTGCATGAGGTGAGTATTCCGGAAATAATATTACATGTCGAGGGGAACTTACACAAAGGCTATTCTGAATTCCGGACCAAGATACAACTTATTTTTTTTAACTAAGCTTTCAACTGTTAGGTGCAGTTACATATTAACGTAAACATCAAGATTGTCATTTAGCACTAATCAATGAATCACTGCTGAAAACAAGAGGTACCATGTGAATATACAGGTAAAATCCCGTTATAACGAATTTTACAGGTCCAGCGCTTTTATTTCTTTATTACTCGAATTTGTTGCAACGAACATTGTATTGCAGAACAGGAAATCGGCGGGGATTACGAAAGACTTCGTTCTAAAAGAAATTTTGTTATAACGACGTTCGTTGTAAAGAAATTTTACCTGTACCTAGTTTATGGTGCAAATTAAGAATTACGTCACGCTTATAGCATACAACAAGTAATAATAAGTCGTAAAGTGATTAAATTCAGGGCGGGATGAACCACCCACCGATTTTCTACGGAGGGCTGAAGACTCACTCACTACTTATAGCGTACTTGGCACACACTCTGTCTGTCGACAATTATGTGGTAATATTTGGTCAATTACGAATCAATGACTAGGATGCAATGCACTTGTTAGAAACGATATTTGGATGAGTGTCGATCGGCTTAGAATTCATTAACTTGTTTAGTACATGCATACAAGCATTATCTTCACGAAAATAAATTGGCATTAATAAGGTATGGCTTTGACATGCATTTTATTTGTATCTAAAATTTAATGTTTGTACGTTGGTCCCAATATGTACAAGAAAAGATAATTAATAAATTCGACGACTAAGAAGAAAACATTAATTCTAACCAACTGTCTTGTGCTTGCGGCCTTAATAAGCACATTACCGCACTATGTAATTGCACAACGATTGATTCAAATGAAAATTCACTATGGTTAAGATAAAATCAATGTAATTTTTGTTTTGATGTTTATTACAGTAATAAACATAATATTGTTTGTGGCAACCTCTATGACAAATACAATATTTCAATCCGGCGATGCAACAGAAAAAACACTTCTGTGGCAGAGACCTCTTTTAGGGAGATAGCAAAATAATCCCCTTAGAAAGAACTATTTTTTAGGTAATTTTGATCGATGGCCTTAAGAGTATCTGAGACTCGATATACAATTTGAGTCAATCAATAAGATAAAGTGTAAGAAACAAAGGAAAGATAAAAAGATCCCTGTGTTACTGACGGACAGCAAATGTTACAGACATTGTAACGTGATATTTACAGAGTGTTATTTGTTACCAAAGGAGGTAGGAGATTAATAACAAAACATACCATCAACTATGGGAGTACTGGACTACTGACTTTCTTCATACGTAAAGCATGGCGCTACAAAAAGCTACAGGGAGGAGAAAAAACACATCCATCTTAGATTCCCTTGTCACCCCGATTTTTATCAGTATTTTTTATCTTATATACAGGGTCATAGAAAATGATTGCCGGGAAGAAAGTCGTTAATGGATATACACGTAAGATAAGATAAAATGAATTTGATGGGCGGTAACAGCACTATGGCTTACCCATACCCCTTTGTCACGTCTAAACTTAGCTGTTAATTGGATAAAATAATAAAATCATAAAAAAGCTGAAGATGTAAAAGGTCTTCAGAAACAGCTTACTGGTGTAAATTTACACTATAACTAGTAGTAAAAACGAAAGATGTATAAAGTCTTTAATATAGCAAGTTAAAGACGAGAAGGCTGTAAGTGGGCCTTCACAAGATAAAAGAGTAATACACATTAAATTTAACAGCTATGGATATACACGTGTGGCGTCTTAAAATGTTAGGAAATGTTTAAAGTTCGGTGTGGTTTTGAGACTTACAGCGGTGTGCGTTAGTGGCAGTGGGACTACCCTATTCACACCATTTTCCCTTCATCTTCAATGAAAATACCATTACCGGAGTTGTACTACCTGTTTTCACAGCTTAAAGACTGTGAATAACAAATATAAAGTCGAGTAATTTTCAACACGACGGAGATCCCCCTTTTTTCAGTCGCTTTGTTTGTGATATTTTAAACCTTTTTCGATGACCCAGCGTGTGAAATAAACCTAAATGAGCCGTCAATTTCTTTAAAAGGAAATGTTATTGCCCAGTATTTTTATCCTAACACCGTCGCTGCTCACACTCATAGATTAACAAATAAGTAAAATAAACTGGTCACCCAGCAGTGATAACAATGAAAAACGTAGTCAGAACTGACAATTTGGTCCATATTCTATTAGACGGAAATTGGACGATCGAGTTTACCTGTCTATTCACTCTACTATCTAACTTCAGAAATATATCGAGCAATCCAGTATTGTTAAGTAGACCTATGAAGCTCACTGGACAGATAGCGCATCGAGAAAATCAGTTGTATCTAATGAATGTTGATTAAAGTTCCCCGTAAAGCAGAACTTTGTGAGATGAAATGTCCGCGCACCAAAGAACTTGTAAATATTTTGTAAAAAACAATCTCCGTACAAGGAAAAAAGGTAAGAGAGGTGCTGGGGAATACAAAATAGCCAGAAAATTTCCCCTCTTCCTCACCCTACAAATTATGCTTTGAATATGTAGTAAGTAGTATTTGATAAGTAAGAAAGACATATTGAAAGCAGTAACATATATATTTTTTTTAATGTAGCTGGAAGAATTCTCCCTCATTTCAACATCAAATTCACCTTTAGTTATCAGTCTTTAAAACTGTAACAGTCAGATATTGAAATAATCTTGCTGTTTGTTTTTTATTTTAGAATATCCTTTCGTTTTTATATTCGTTAAAATGACAACCTTTTACACTTTTCTAAAATTCTTTTGTTCTTTGAACTCTTGTATGCTTCCGCCCTTCCTCAGTTTTCTATATTTTTTTTTTTCCTTTCCAATTTTCACTTTTTCCCTTCCAACTTTCCTACATTCGCTGTAACTTGATTAATGGAAGATTTAATTACGTGTCTAAGAACGTTTCTTCCTCCCCCCTCATTCTTTCTTTCTCTCTCTCTCTCTCTCTCTCTGATTTTCTCTCTTTCTATTCCTCTCTGTATACAATCTCTCTCGTCATTTGAAGGTGTATCTTGTAGGAAAACGAAAAAAAAATCAGAAGTAAATGAAAAAAAAAAGTAAAATAATCTAAAAAGAAAAGATCAATAAAACAAGTCAGACTCAAGAGACTCAATATCAAACTAACTGCATAACTCTTCCCTCTGTTGTTTAATTGCATCTCTTCTCCAGACGGTCGTATCATTTACCTCATCCTACATTCTGTACTTAAATTCCGAAATGTGTGAGCCAAGTTTTATCTTCTATGTTTGTGCATGATTTTCTACGTATCTGTGTGGGTCAGAGACAGAGAAAGAGGCCATTTATATATGCATATGTGAATTTACAAGTAGTACTGTTAAACTGTTACAGCTCCAAGCTACCTTCCTGCTTGTATTTTCACTGAAAATTTCCTGGTACAAAAAGCACCCAAAAACTTCACCGAAAATAAACTTAATATGAACGCATCTATTGAAAAATTGTGAGTCTTTTTTTTTTTTTTTTTGGTGTGTGTGTGCTCAATGTGTCTTTCTATTGAATTCTTATTCTTAGTGCATATTTTGCATACATTAAGTTCATATTTATTAAAGTTCACATTATTCAAAGCACGTTCTCGGATCACTTTTAGTCAGAGCTGAGATTGAGGCCTGGGCCAGGTCATGGCAAAAGCTTTTGAGCCAGGCCAGATCAAAATGAATTTACAATTTCTTTAAAATATCTTGAATTTAATCAAGAAGTAAGAAAAAATATTATGAAAAATTATTGTGTTCGTCATCCTAACACTAACAAACATAACTGCCAGAACACAAGAAAAATTGAGGGATAACATGTCTGTTAGCCAGGCGGCATTGGATAGGTCGAGCCTGCGCACGAATCCTTCTCCGGGCGGCCATCCTGATTGAGGATTTTCTCAGTCTCAACAGGCGAATACCGGGATGATAACTTCTGTAAGGCTAGGGTCGATGCCTTTGCACATCGTTGCGCCTCCCCTATCCCAGCTTGAGTTTTAGATGCCTGAAGTCCATAAATAAAGTCAATTATTTACTTAAATACAAGAGATAATGAAGTATTTATTTATTTTTTCTTTTCTCTAGTCACTTTTCAATGTTTTTTTTTTAAAAAATAAACAATAATAGTTTTGATGAATAAGTCTTTGATCACTAATCAACTGAATAAGAACGCTAGACTTGTATATTAGAGATCTGTACGGGGTCGGGCCATAAATTGCCAGAACTTCTTGGGTTCTTATCGGGCCTGGGTCTTGTGACTATATTTTTCCCAACTCAGCCAAGGCAAGCACTGTATGCCAGGGCCAGGGCAAGAGAAGAAGTACAATGTCAGGCATGCTTTTAGTACACTTGACACGATTAAATGAACTTTTTGTGTTTGAAATGGGTTTCAGCACACCAAAAAATATAAGATGATATGCACAAAAACGTGTTGTAATTCATATTAATTGGATGAAAAGTTCATATATTACGCAATAAAAACGTGGTAAAACTGGAAGGTATTGTGAACATTTTTCGGGACATATTGTGCACTTTAACTGTACTTTGATTTTCAGTGTTGTAAATATTCATAAAGATACTCAGATACCCAGCAGATCAGTCGTAGAACAGAGTGCATATTGAAATGATTTCTATTGATGGGGCGCCTTAATTGCCACCGCAATGCCCAGAATATTTGTCTGGCGTCATTACTGGCTATTTGATTGGTAGAGCAAGGTAGAGCAAATGAAAGGACCCGAATTTGTCTTTTCCCCTTCACCTTTTATTATAAAATACAAGTCCACTATTTTAATAAAAATAGTCTCCCGTATAAAACTATGAAGACTTTGCTGTTGATCTACATTACTATCTCAAAACTTTCTTTCTCTTCAAACGGATCCATGTGATGCTATTGATGTTGGCCCAGGCAACAGGTTGTTGTCTGGCTGAAAAAGATGGCCCCTTACTTGTAGATGGCTCGGGCCATAATGAAGGAAAGTTCTATCCCGTAACAGATCAGTACTTAGGGATTTTTGTCAATCCCGTGGCGAATCAGGCGGTTAGGAATTTAGCCCATCCCGTTGCGGATCTGACCGGTAAGGTAGGATGGTTCATCCCGTAGCGGATCGAAGCAGGAAGAGGGAGAGGAGTTGACATGACTATTCCTGGGAGTAAAATAGTGGCTTCTGCTGCTATCCGATACCTTTAATTCTGTTCTGGACTCCTGACTCTTTAGTTCATGGTTGTCGTCTGCACCTTCGGCCATCTTCGGTTGATTTTTGTCGTCTCTCTCCGTCTGCTATTGCTGCTATTTGTTTTGTTGGTAGTAGCATGTGTTTTTACTCATACTACGTACTACTATTTATTTAAAAACAAAGAGCACGTTTCTTGTCGCATATTACAATAGCACAATCCACGGTACTTTACAATATACAAATGCTTTTGTACCTTATTTTCAATAAAACGAAACTTTTTATGACGCGCACATTTTCAATCTAAAGTCTTTTAACAAGTTTCTAGTTACGTAATAGCAATATCTCTAACTCGCTAACGAATGCGCTATCGCGACTTGAATCTATAATTCTTCACAACGAAAGAATTTTGAATAGGAAATCTGATGTTTTGGTCCTTTGGCACAAAATTAATGCTAAAATAGTAGAGTAAATAAATAAATAAGCTAATAAGTACGTGTATATTGATTTAAACTATGGAAGAAATTGTGCCAAAAATAATAAAAGATTGCAACATTTATTTACTTAGTAATGCGGTTTCTTGATACGCACAAATATATAATCCCATGTTCTTAAGGCAACTTCATACAAACATCGTCAAAACTAATTAAAAGTAATAATTAATTTATTGTAATTTATTCTTATAATGTAACTTCTGCAACAGGTACCATACCATCTCTTTGATGTAACACCATATATTGAATTTACGTAACCACTTGTAACATTAACCCCGCTGTTTGAGACTACTCAACTCTGAAAAATGAAGTTAAAGCTTCTTTATAAGATTGCAAGACATCAAGAATTGAAAACCAATGCATTTAACATTTGTGTGAATAAGTTTTAGTTAATTTAGCAATATTTTCTGTTGAATTACTCACTGAGGACATTTAGTGTGCAACAGATGGCAGTTGTGTAGACGCACAAATTTTAGGTGTCCTTATTTTTTTATTTTCGCTAAAAGTTAAAAAAACTTAGATTAATCGGAATTGGAATAATACTAGAAGTGTGTCGTTGATAATACATGATAGTTTTGGAACCTTTGAGAATACTCCTCAACACATTTTGAAAGATTGTTGTAGATAATTTATGAAAATACTGGAGGGACATTTACGATAGATAGTGTAGAATACAATTACATGACCTCCTAAGCCTCGTACTAATTATCAATTCGCTCACACTTCATTACTAGCACAGAGTCTCCCAGTGTTCTACAAGGGCTTCATCTGTCTGCTATCTAGTTTAGAAACGTCCCTAGACAAGATCATAGTCAATCATCCGTCCTGGATGTAATTAGCCATGGCGCCCAAGAGCACTTCATCATCATCTAACAATCATTCCGAATCTACTGCAACCTAAATGATTGATAAGCGCAAAGGCATATATTTCCATGATTAAAGATTAAATAAAATAAAGGTTGAACTAATGTTCTTACATCCATTAGTCAATCCTACTGACTTGTCCTGTAATCCATAATGACCTAATTCCTCTTACCCGAAATAGAGTGCTTATGCAGAATAAAAATCAAACCTAGCTCAATTGTACGTCAAGGATCTGTTCTCGCACCGTTACTTTTTAATTTATATACTTCAGATATTTCAACCCATGTTCACACCAAATTAGCTACCTTTGCTGGTGACACCGCTATTTTCGCTTCTTCTCGCAATTTCCGTTATTCCCACTTATATGCACAAAGACATCTTGCTTCCATCGAAGACTGGACTACAAAATGGCGAAAGAAGCTCAACGCTGATAAAACTACTGTTGTTCACTTTTCCAAACGATACACAGGACTTTTACAACCCCTTACGCTCTTTGGAACGCAACTTCCGTATAGCCAACATGCACGCTACCTTGGAGTTGACTTGGATAGAACTCTATTATTTCGTCAACATCTGAAAACTGTCGCCAGTCGAGCTCTTACTCGTCTCCTTGCATTATATCCAATACTTCGCAGCCGTGAACTTACAATTGAAGCTAAACTGAACACCTACGTCATGATGATTCGTTCTCTTCTGACATATGCTGCCCCTGCATGGCAACATGCAGCACAAACTCACCACTTACAACTTCAACGTGTCCAAAATCTAGCAGCTAGGATTATCACAGGACATAGCAGAGACACACGTATTGTACAACTTCATGAAGATTTGTCTCTTCCCTTGCTTAATGATATCATTGATTTTCAATACCGTTCCTTCTGGAACCGTGTTAACAACTCACCTTATCCTACCTTGAACACCTTGGGCACTGCCCAACCAATCCGTCATACTCACCGCATGCCCCATGCCAGATAACCACTCCATTTACACCACAGACCACCTGTCTGAAACTCATGATTAACTATTCCAACTCCAAATCATGACCATTACTTTTTATGGAAGAAAATTCACTCCAAATCAGTCTCACTGATTTACTTTACCATCATTGCCTCGCTTATATCATTGCTTTCCTCTCTCCTCGACTCGTCAACTATGCCTTCACTTCATTTTCGCATTACATTCACTGCCTTAGGGATGCGACACTTGCTCCCTAATCAACTCAATTATTAAATTCCACATCACGCCATAGTAATCACATGGAAGTCATGAGCTTTTAGCTCGAAACTTCGCACATTGAAAGTCATCATTTTTCTGCGGTTCTGCGGTTCTGTGGCTAGTTAGCGTCTAGAGATGACCTTGTGTTGCACACGCAGAGATACACCAGTACGTGTACAATCACTTTGGGATTGACGACATCTTTCAGTGTCGGAGGGTGAGAACAAGTCTGAGCTTCTTAAAAAGGTTTTTGATAGTATCTAATTCGGCTGGTTCTCACCATCAGGATAACTAAGAGTGAACAGCTTTCTACTGGGCACTCCACCAGTCAGAAAACGGGGAACACTTTCTCTATTTTGCGTTCTCTCTGCATGTATCTTCGTTTTGCATTTTGGATCAACCGGTTGTGACATTTTACGATTCATAACACTATCCAAGGTTTCAGATTGACTTCATTGATGTCTCTGAGACATTTCGGTCAATCGATTTGGAAAAATGCATCAACTATCGTCTGTTGTACAAGAACTATCTTCTGCAGTTAATGCCATTCGAAAATGAAACGATAACAAGATATATCGATCACCAGTCAACTGAACTTCACTGAGCCAAACAACTAAACAACCAAGGACTGATGACCTTGGAACTGCCGCCACAAACAGTGCATCAACCGAAAAACAAGTCGAATCTACTACAATCTACATGTTCTTACTAACTAATTACGATCAAGTACAGCAACCCCAAACTTCTCTTTCAACAATTGACTAAGTACAGATCGAGAGGTACAATGCAAGACATTTTTCCAGCCAGAAATGCCATCCTCATTAAATCCAATGGCCCAATCTGTTTACCACAATCAGAAACAAACCCTCCTTCAAAATATTTGGACATCAAGCAAATATGAAACATCTAAAACCACCTCGAAGCAGAAAACTATACCACCATCAATACGACCACCGCTACTTTCCGTTCCAGAAGAGCTTTGATCCTTAGGCGTGAAAGTAGCAAAATCCCTACGCATCCTCTGCAAAGATACATCTACATACATAGTTCGTGTACTCACTTCCGAATAAATTACAATCGAGACCACCTGCTCGCCACTGGAGTCTACATTTACAGAAGAAGATAAAAGGTCGAACCATCCAGGACCCAACATCCACAGTCAATTTAATAACCACCTGACTTCCAACTGCCGAAATAATCATATCTGTGGATACTGCGGTCAAGAACGTCAAACTTAAAACTCTGCACCTCCAAAATGAAATACCTGTTCTGAGCCCCATCCGAACCAACAGTTGTAACGACTGCGTCATTACTTCTGAATAAATTTTTATATAATCTTTATTAATTAAGTTGTGTATAAATTGTAAGTAATGATTTTATATTAGGATTGGCCAATCGATTTGTAAGATGTGCACATCATATATTCATAACCTAATTTAGTGTGATATATTTAGTGGTTTTTTTGTGTATTAATGTAATTATTTTATTGTTGTTTATTTCCTTTTTATTTAATTTTTAAATTCTAGGTACAACATAATATTGGGATTGTATATTTACAAAGGTAGTATACGTTTTGTATGTTATAATGTTTTTTTTTAATTCATTTCTAGTTTGTTTAGATGTGAAGAAAAATAAAATATTATTTCTGATGTTAAAGAGGTCCGTAAAAGCTCTGTTCCCTTGAACGAACTAGTTTTTCTCCAACTGTGTTGACTAACCATATGGAAGCGGCTGCAATCGCCAAGGACAAGAGTCAGTTGGCGGCAGTCAGAGTAGAGCAAGAAGGGAAGCAGGATGAGTGAGGTGTAAAGCGGTCACTGTGTATTGATCTACGATAATTCTTTTAGTTACCAGGTCGTTATTTGGAAATATAATAATGAGGCGAATGTTGAAGCCATATAAACATTATGTTAGTAAGTGCCTACACTTTGAAGACCGCCAGGTAAGAGATATGGCATTCAATTCAATGGCCCAATTGATATTTTTTCCAAGGTCTTTGTCAAAGGACAGAAAGCATAATAGAAAAACTACAGTTCAGATTAATGCGATTTCAGTTTTAAAATTTTTTCTCGCGAGTGGTTCTTGTGAATATTCAATGTATATTTAATTGTTGTTGAAATCAAAGGAAGGGAAGTAAACATTTAAATTTATAGAATATATGAATTAATATTTCTGTGTAGTTCTGAACTATTTTGCCGTTAAAATTAGTGATATTAACTACTACTTAGTTGTTTTTCTCTCTAATTATTTAAATGTAGAAAGTAGTAACGGTCTTAGAAATAGGAGTAAAAGAGAGCCACTATTTGGCGGGAATAGTTGGGGGCTCATTAGTGGAGTTTCGGCTAAAACCTTCGAAATGAATCGGAACAAAATTCTTGTAGAAATTTAGAACTGGTAATCTAAGCTTCTTTCTAGAGGAAGGAAGGTAGTTTATTAACAAATTAATGTGTAAAAGTATGTAACACTAGCATCTGGCTGTACTAATTTTTTCTTAGGTAGGAGAATCTAATAAATTAATATTGTAATTAGACGCATGTGGGGTTGGCTGATTGAATCTATATCACGGGATTTCTGATTTTGATTCAAGAGGTAAGTAGTGCATTCCTAATGGGAATTGTGGGATCCAGTTTCAGGGAAATTGGATGGGTTCCCGTGTAGAATTGGTGGACTATGCTTGTGTTTGCCTGCAGATCTTGGTGTAAACTGGTAAAGGATTTCTAAGAAGTAGAGCTTGCTGGATGGAACTGGCGGAACCAAAATAGGGACTTTTTGGTTCGGTTCCATGGGATTTTCTATTAGACCTTTTAATTTGTGAGTTATTCATTAATCTCTTCTAGACATTAGAATTGAATAAAAAATGTGGTCTATTTAACCAGCTTATTATTCTGTCATTTTCTACGATATTACAATTATTTTTGAGCAAGATATTTTGAAATTTCATTTTCTGTGACCATAGTAGAAGAATTGCACATCTGCAAATTCTTGAAAGCATAATTATTCATTGGTCTTGCCAATGCTCATATCAAATAATAGCGAATTGTGTAGTCCCAATGAAATAAAAGTAACTTGATTCGAGGGAAGAGGGAGCGAAGGGCAGTTCTAATCATCAGCCTCCATGTAAATACTTTATTCAATTGTGTTCCTTTTCCATGTACCAATAATCTCATGGTTATCGTAGTAGATTAGTGAATTAATTTATAATTCTTTTTCCTGTATTTTATAATAAATTCGAGAGAGAGAGAGAGAGAGAGAGAGAGAGAGAGAGAGAGTCTTTGGATAGTATTTGATTTACGAGGTTATTAAAGCTTTTGATGTTTCGATTGATACATAATCGTTTAGGTGAGAGAGTGAAAGATCTTTTGAATGTCTGTTAGACTTCGACAGTTATTTTCAAAATATTTCTGTGAGTGCGAGAGACCTTTTGGACTCAAGGGTTTTAATTCAGGTGTCGATGAGAGAGAACCGTTCACTGCTTATAACATATTGATGTTTGTTAAATGGTTTGCTCAGTTACGATAGAGGAGCCTTACGGGTGCGAATAAAAAGGTAACTGTAATTAACGTCTTGTTTCTAGTTTCTAGTTTCTAGCATCTATTTAATCTTCGAAGTATATGTGAGTCTCTTTTTTGTACTGAAAGTTATAAAGATTGTTACAGTCCACAAGTGAGAGACCTTTTGAATGCTATACATCTACTATCTCAAATTAATCACCGAAAAGAAACCAATCTCTGTAATTGTAGTTGTACTATTACGCATTACAGAACGCAGACAAGATACCTTTTGTATACAAATGTTCTGTAGTGATAACATGCAGTTTTTAAAATTTGAGGTCTGATATTCACTCTCTGGAGAAACTCTCTCAAACCACATGGAAAACTCCACACCGTTCAAAATACGATTGAATTCCTGAACCTACAAACCGGAACTTGTCGTACCCATACGCACAACTGATCAAACTACTCCACCCATCCTGTTATCATGGTAGACCTGTTTCGATTTATGACTATCACGTTGCAAAACATTTACCCTTTCTTGCGAGTCCAAAATCTTAAACCAATTTATCCACGCAAGCAAAGTATTATTCATTGTCACAGTACAGGTGACATATACTGGACCAAAAGTACATTTTAAGATTTTACCTCTAGAACATCGACATACATGACCGTTTAGGTAATATTCTCTTAAACATCCGATCCATCTCAACTCATAAAATACTATTGTAATAACCTTGTTATAGTCCCCACGATATGTTAAGAGTTTTGCGAGGTGCTCGCTAGATGGCTGTACTTTTGTCACTGCAAAAGCGAAGGACCAACTTTTTTATATTTTATTTACTTGTAAAGTTCAATATTAAATCAATGGCACTAGTTTTAAAAGAGATAAATAGCAATTGCTAATTTAATAGACATTGAATTTAAATATAATTAGAGCGAGTAAAGTTCAAGACTACCAGATAATTGTATTTACTATGTATGTAAATACAAGATGCAGAGGTAATACAGAGGTAATCAAGACGCAAATGTATTATGTTTTAATCCTCTAATAATAAACTTATTTTGTTGTGGCATTTCTCCGTCTTCTTTATAGCTAGACGTAGTGGAGGAATTGTCTACATTGCCCAGGCTGTTGAAAAGCGCTTCAGCAATTGTGGACGAATTTCTCTACAACTTCACTGTGTGTCACCACTACGGTGTAGCTTTGCGGCACTTTATTAGGTATAGGTTGTTATCAAAGGCATCGTGCTTCGAACCTGCAAGAGCGACCCTGAGAAGAAAATGTAATGGGATTTCTTAAGATTTGACCGCACAGCTGCAACGTTTTATATACATAGTAAGTTAGTCACGGTTGCAGATACTTTGGTACAAAGGACCCATTACACTATTCCAAACTTCATTACAGGAAGAAAACATCGATTTAATTTTATTAAACGAGATATATCTGGTACCACTTATCCACTGCAACTTCTCGAACTTTTTACCTAATCCGAAATGATGCACTTTACAGAAACAGAGTCCACGGTGGAACTGGAATTGGTATTAGGCACAGACTACCGTACCGAAATATCACAGTTTCACCCAACTTATATGTTTCTTAACACAACGTTACAACCACATACCTAGAAAGCAAAGCTATAATAACAGCTAACATGTATATCTTTTAACGTGAACCTATAAACTATGACATTTTACGATTTATCGTTAACAGTAATCGACATTACATCATCACGGCGGATATTAATTTCCATAACAGATCAAAACACGAGAAAGATAGCTTCGTTAATTTTACTGAACATCTAACAAATAGTAATTTTCGTTTTTTGGACAAACTTACATACAAGTTCATGCAGTTATACTACACCCGATATAGTAATAACTTCTGCATCTCTCACTCACTCTAGCAAAGTTACAATTTCAGACTCAATCAGAAGCGACCACGTTCCCGTAAAAATTGAAGTACCCGATGAACAAAATCATAACCGAAAGGACATAAAAAAGAAAATTTATTGTTACTCTATGGCCAACTGGGATCAGTACCGCCAGACTATAGATGCCACAGTACAACCAATCAATCATCTTCAGAACCAATTACAACTTGAGTATACACATCACATCTGAGGAACAACTTGAGCATACACATTACCGAAATCACATCTGAGGAACAAACAAGCAAAAGCACACAAGGCCATTTTTAGATTAAAAGGTTTTGTTCGTTTTAAAACTTGAATGAAGAATTACACTGAATATTACAAAGTAATTTTCTAATAGAAATACTTATCCCATAGTAAAATTAACTTCCTTCAAGAAATTATTTTTTATGATTCACTACAGGTCTGCCTTATGGTCTTGAAAAGAACGAAACTTTTTTTTTTAATTTAAAATGGGATTGTGTGATTTTGTTTGTTTGCTTTTCATCTGTACTATAAATGGAGGCTGAGAAACTTATTTATACTACCTTCGTTACCTCACACAAACTGAAACTTCCTCCTCGTTACCTACCATTGATCACAGCAGTCCGAAAAACCTTCGCATTCATCGCCAGTAACTACGATCACGCATAAACAACGGCAGTGGCTCAAAACTTGTAACCACCTTAATGAGAGAAACACACCCTACGAAATATTGGAGCAATTTCCATCTGTAGAAAGGTTAAGCGAATCGTACACCATACCACATCGTTTATCAACAAACGATGTCTTCACTCCATATCGGCTTCTACGTCAATCCACGACTAGAACACCAATTCATACAATGCTCTGACCCAACATCTAGCATTCTTCTACCTGACATTAACCATGTACTAGACCCAACTATTGAATTAACAGTGCCCATAGAACCTGAAGACAGGTACATACCACCATCTACAACAAACGAAACGCAGCACCAAGATTTGACAGTATCTCTTATACACTCATCAAACCAACACCTATATCCTTTTACATGCTATTAAGGATTATTTACACCTTTTTTCTCCACACTTTTTTTTTTCAATTGAATAAAAATATTCAAAAGTATTACTATTCTCCAAACCAAATAAACCTACTACAGAGCTACAGTCAAACCGACCCATTCACCTAACGTCTACACCTTGTAATCTTCTCGAAAGAATTATTGTACACCGCATGCATCGCCATCTCAAAATTTATAATATGTTACCTCTAAATCAAGCAGGATTTAGACCCAAATTCAGTGTTCTTGATCAACTTCTTTCTACTCAGCACAATCAATACAACACTGTATTCCCATCTTGTTTGAATACCTTCGATCTTGAGAAGGCTTTTGACAGAGTTTGGCATACTCGTCTCCTTTACAAGCTCTAAAACTTTCTCTTACCTTCCAACTATATTCGACTTATTCGTTCATTCCTTAGCAACAGCCTCGCATACATATCCATTAATAACAAATTATTTCATCCTATGTTCTCACAGATAGGCGTTCCACAAGGTTCATCTTGATCTCCTTTGCTGTATCTAATCTACGTAGCCGATTTGCCTACCACATCCAATGTACAATTATTCCAGTTTGCGGATGACACAGCTTTCCTAACTGCTGACCACAATATTCAAACCATCAACAGGACATTACAAACAGATAACTTCACAAATTTATGCGACACTCTTGAAGACTAGTAATCAACTCCGGTAGGTGATATTTTAGTTAAGTAGAATCAGGTTGCTTTGTGAGGATAAGAGGAACTCATTGGATCGTGCTATATAAGTGAATGATTGTTTGTTCTGTTCTGAAAGATTCTTAAACCGTTCAACTCGTCACCAAAAACCTAGTATGAATAATCGTCGATACTGTACAAACACGATTCTGGGCATTCACATCTCCAAATCATTCAAGTTGTCAGTGCTGTGATCTTATTGTAAAATTCATTTTTGCAAAAGCCTTTTATACAATTCAATGCATCTGAGCCTAATTTAGCATAATTATTTCTCAATAACCTAGAAAAATGACTGTGGAGGTTTCGAGAACCCAGGTACACCAGTTACCAATGTTAAAACCTTAATACAATTTTCATATTGGCATTTATACCGTTTAACGTACATGTGTGAAATTTGACATAGATATTCCCCGATACTCTACACACTGTGTACTGTATTGCTCAATACTGTGGTGTTCAACATCCCTCAAATACCCTAATAGTCAGTTTTACCACCAATTTAACATTAATTCATCAGGACCGAGTTTTTCATGCACACTTAAGACAGTGAAAAATTACCAAAGATTTCGCGGTTTTTTTTCACACGGCCTCCTATACAACGAAAACAGTCTATTTTCAGATAGCGGAATAGGGAAAACATGTTAACAAGTGAGTGCACACGAGTGCTTTTCCATTAGTTGATTTCCTACATAAAGTCAATGTTTGTAATAAAAGTTTGAAGTTTTTAAGCAAGGCCACGTCACAAGGCTACTGTGTAATGACTTAGAGCTATAAGGATGTACCAGGCTCATTCAGAAGGCTATGATATCCTCATTTTTGCACAAAAGGATGGATGTTGGTCCATCCTAAAATCATCTTATGCAATTAACGCTGAATTTGAATCTGGGACCCTGTCTCAAGCGTCTGAAATCATAGGAAGAAACATTCTCAATTCCAGCAGTAAAACATTCTAGCAAATGTGAAACTCCTCCTCTACTCCTTTTGAGACCATTTATCCATACCGAAACCTGATCAAATGAGATGGTGCACAGAATTTAAAAAGTATACAAGATTGGCGTGGCACGGCCACCAATCATTAGATTTGGCCACCAGAAGTCACACCTAGTATCTAATTTTGACCACCAGAAGTCACACCTAGTATCTAATTTTGACCACCAGAAGTCACACCTAGTGGCTAATTTTGACCACCAGAAGCCACACCTAGTGGCTAATTTTGACCACTAGAAGTCACATCTAGTGGCTAATTTTGGTCACCAGTTGTTTGCTCTATGTTTTCAACTTTACCGGTATAAAGACAGTGCTAGCGTTCACCACCGTCGTGCATTTAATCTTGGTACCGCAAGGGCATTATTATCTACGCATTTTGTCAATCTCTCGTTCATTGCAACATATGGCCGCGCCGTGTTCTTTTCACAGTCTGCCTTTGTAAGTATCGTTTCTGGCGGACAGACGGCAACAAAGCATCAGCCCACCAATGATTACATATAGCCACCAGAAAATTATTCAGGTGGCCTCATTGGCCACTAAATTTTGGAGCACATTTTAAACACTGCTGGTGGGTACCATTTATATAAGTTTGGTCTCTCGGTGTCATTATGATCGTGATCTGAGCCCATCAGGCGATTTGGCAAAGGCAAATTTTCACGATGTGAAAAGTCTGGTTTCCTCCACAGCTGAAAATAAGTGCTCTTGTGACATCAGCTGTAGATAATCAAGTTGAGTCATAAACTCAACTTCAACATCGGCACTGGGATATATTCATGGAACAGGCGGTTCATTGTTTCAGCATCCAGATAATAGTGAACAGGACGTAAACAAGACTTGAAGAAGATACGCTTTGATAAATTCGAAAAGCTTTATAACTGACTATACTAAGGTGCCTGCAGTACAGGGTTTCCATCCACCTGTCTCGATTCTGTCGGGACTGTACCGATTTTCGATTCATTGTCCCGCGTCCCAATTCAATGTTCGTCGGGACGCAGATTTTCCCGATTTTCACCGTTGAGAGTTGAAGCATAAAGAATATTTTAACCTTTGATGTTTTTTTAATCGTATAGGTACAAAACTACACTTATTATTTCTATGAGACATATAAATATTATTGTAATTTTTCTATTTCTTTCATTCTTGTGTCTGACACGTGATGGCAAAACAATTGTATGCAAATTAGTTTCTCCTCCTACAGTTGCTTTTCATGGGCACAAAAAGGGTCAACACAAGATGGCGCTAATATGTAGAGTTGTCGGAAAAGATTCTATTTTAGAGTGTTACTTGCATCTGCATATTTGTAACTAGTTTGCTACTTTGAAAAGACAATCGTTTTAAGTGTTTCTTATAAGGTTATGTGAAAACGAATTAGGAAAGACCTTTCGCGAAAGTTAATTAGTAAGAATCACAGGTTAAATTGAAAATTAATTTTACAAGTTCTTAAGAAGATTAGGTAAAACACCAAATTAATGGCTTGAATTATAAAGAAAAATTCTATAGTCCGTAACCCACCTTTCTTATTCACGAGGGTAAAGAAGGATCTTCTAAATCTCACTAAAAGGTCTTGGTTAAATAATTAATACGACAGGTACAATTTATTTTAGAAATATTTGTAACTTTTAACTTCAGAAGAAGTTCAATGTGGCCCAGTTCACAAAGGTTCGTGGTGTCCTCAAATCCTGCAAACGTTACTTTAACTAATTTCCCGACGTCACACAATGATGAAACTTTGCAGAGCGACGCAAATCCGGTGACAATACAATATTCCATTGTTACTTTTATATATTTATATATTTTAAAAGCATATTTAATTATGTTATTTAATATAACACTTAAATACTATCCTGCAACGATTTGGCGTATGACTGGTTGCAGAACACTTTAGCATTTGAGAAAAAAAGTAATAAGAAGCTTTTTAAAGACATATTTTTCTTAAACAATTCGTACTAAAAAGGAAAAAATAATTTTGGTTATGTATGACTGAAAAGAAAAACATGGGGCGCGTCAATTGAAGAATTTATAAAGCGACTGTATACGAGACTACGCCTCATGCTTTCCTTTTTATCATGCATACACAAAATTATTTTTTACTTTTTACTACGAATTGTTTAAGAAAGGTATGTATTTAAAAGTTTTTTTTAAAAATTATTTCCTTCGTGGAAATATTCCCGAACCTCCTTTTGTACTGATGTCCTAAAGATCCCCGGTACAAAGCCTATCCCAATTTTCTCGAACAGAAATGTAGCAACCTTGCTGCAGTATCCACTTGTACACAGGTAGTAAACATTCCTGAAATTGATCAAAGTAGCCTCTAATATAACTATATAAACCTTGTAGCTATATGATATAACGCTCCTAATTTATGGGTCTGTCTGTTCATCTATCTATTCTGTCTGCTTTCAAGAAACCAAATGACTCTATCAAAAGTGGAAAACTACCGTATAAAATATCCTGGTACAATTTACAATTAAAAAAAAAAAAACTTGTTCAACTAGTGATGATGTGTCTCAGCGATCCCATAAGCAGAGAGCTGATAGGTAATAATAGGTACGATTGTTTCGAGATTCGCAACAGATTGAAACAAAGTGATGCCTTGTCACCATTACTGTTTAACTTTGCGTTAGAATATGCGATTTAAAAAATGAAAGAGGACAAAAAGGGACTAACATTGAATCAACTGTTCGTGTACGCGGATGATGTAGATATAATAAGGACGATATAGATGCACTGCAAAATATACCGATGTCTTAGTTGAAGCGTGCGATGAGATATTTCTACAGGTCAACAAAGAGAAAACAAAATACATGATAACAAGCCGAAACACTGAGAATGAAAGAAATAGATACATAACGATTAAGAATGAGAACATACAGAAAGTTAACAAATTTAAATACTTGGGAGCATATGTAAAAGAAAAATGAGATAATGGAAGAAATGAAAGATCGTATAGTATCGGGCAGCGTATGTTTCTATTGAGTCCAGAAACTTCTTAGTTCGCAATTAATATCAAGAAAGTTGAAATTGAAAATTTACAGAACGGTTATACTGCCGATAATACTTTACGGTTGCGAAAGTTGAAGTACGACCCTAGCAGATGAACATAAATTATGAGTGTTTGAAAATAAGGTCTTG
>JAGDQP010019749.1:12890-33689 GCA_022664845.1 Lepisma saccharinum | reverse complement strand
GCAAAAGTACTGTTTACTCAAAAATTCTGTTTACGCAAAGTTTCGTGCCGTTCCGTCCCGTTCGTTGCTCAAGTAAATTAACCTTCGAGGTTAATAGCTTAAAGCAACGACGGAAAACCGTCGTTGCTCTAGGAACAGCCTTAAATAAAATACAATTTCCCACATAGCAAAGTACGTCCCTGGGACGTCCCATTTAGATCCCATTACCGTCAGAATGGTCCTGCTCCAATAGCGATGTCCTAAGGACGTCCGTGGGATAACTCTGTGGGCAATACAGAGTTCATCCCGTATGGAGGTCCTCTGGATGTCCCCCGGAAAGCCGTGCGGGATTACCTACCTGGAATTTCTATAAATTAAATCGACCTTACTATTATTATTATTTAATTAATTATAACTATACGAAGGATATGCCTTCGTATAGTTATACGAAGGATTAATTATAACTATACGTCCCATGGATATAAACGGGACTTAAACTGGACGTCCCGATATCCTGCCAGGAGATCCGTCAGATATCCCTGGGACGTCATTTTGCTATGTGGGTACATGTCGTATATGTTTGTGGACTTGTAGCGATATACACAGTAACGTGACGGGCTTTTGTGGAAAATATTGTCATGATAGGTAGCTAAAGAAGGGTGATATTTGAAAAAAAATTAAAAACTTTTTTTAAAACATGCTTTTCCCACTAAGAAGTCAAAAATAATTTTGTTTTGAAGAAAATTTACTTTATAAAAATTCGATTTATGCATGATTAAAAACAAAAGCATGGGGTTCTCCAATTGGCGAATTTATAAACTGATTGTATATGAGAGCGTTTTGGTAAGATTGTTTTATTTTTTTAAAGCATGTTTTTAAAAGATTTTTATTTTATTTTTTTCCGAGTTATTTCTGTGTTCGGATACTTTTCCGTACCCTATATATTGTAAGCTGATGTTTTGTGATCCAAATTCCAAAGTGTTTTCTGCAGCCAGTGAAATGCAACATCGTTGCAGGCTAGTATTTATTATCGGATAAAGAAGTTCATATATATTTTTTTTTAAATATGCTTTTAAAATATATGTGGAAGTAACAATGGAGTATTGTATTGTCACCCGACTTACATCGCTGTGCAAAATTTCATCATGGTATGACAACGGGAAATGGGTTTAATTCAGGTTACAAGATTCAAAGTTCAAAAATATCACCAGGTTGTATATTTCCCTCGTTTTATCCCGAAGAGGGATATTTTTGTAACCCAATGAGAATGAGTAATCCTAATTTTCATTTTCGTTCATATGTGTTACACACACACACACACAGGAGGGACATCTCCTGTCAGATCCGTCAGATATCCCTGGGACGTCATTTTGCTATGTGGGTTCAGTTGCTTTGGAGCAAATGAATGAAGAATAAGGGCAGTTTTTGTTACAAGCGTAGATTGCTTGTAATTTGGGTGAGTAGCCAATTGAAACACGTGTTTTATTACTCACTCAAATCGCAAACAGAACACACTTGCAAGAAAAACAACCCCTCAATTGTATTATTAATATTATTGATTGGTTGCTTTTAAAGAAATTATATTTCTCTGCACTTGAAGTATTATTTACGTACAAAATTGTAAAGTCAGTCCCTATGAAGTTCGTTCTTGACGATAATTTATATTTATTTATCTTTAACAAAAACAGAAGAACATGAAGAAGAAATATTCACGAAGAAATATTCTCCAAAGAAGAAAACGGACGACGTCAGACGATCTGAATATTCGTTGATGTCAGAAGCTGAGGTTATGAGACTGGTTAAGGGAATTTGGAAGATAGATGTAAGTAGAAATTAATTTCTTAGCAATTATGATAAATATGTGGTATAAGAGTATTAGGTAAAACTGTTTCAGTTGGTAACACGGCCTCCTCAAAGATGTGGCATTTGGAAATGCTGAAAAAGAATTAGATTAATAGCACTGCAACCTGTTTACTATATGTCTATTAAGTGACCCACAAGGGAATCCACTAAGTGACGCTCCGTACGGGAATTACATCGGAGAGATAGTGCAGTGTATAGTACTGCAAAGGAACAAGGCGAAATAAAACAATAGAACATAATAAACCCTTTTATTGGAGCGTTTAAATTTTACGGTTCCAGAACTCAAGACGAACTGATTACATAAGATAATAGTAATAACCACCGGCGTTACAGACCGATAGGTCCTGAGCCTGTCACAACGCCATCTATCCGCGCTTGGTGGAATTGCTTCCACCTCGGTGACGGCAGTGTGGTCAGCCCTGCGCGTCACCTAGCCACGAACAGGCGTATTAGGGGCTTTCTAGACCGAGTGGTCGTCACGTCTTTATTCACGTGACACCCCAGTTTTCCTCACAACGCTGGGTGGACACCGAAAAGTGGGACTCCAGCCCGGAACCACGCCGACATGAGTCCAACGCTCTAACCACTAGACTATGGAGCCCCGCGATTACATACGATAGCACGTTCTTATATAACCTCACTTGAGGCGTTAAATGTACATTCTCCATAAGAAATTAGTTACATAGGTTTGTTTTATTGCGTACAGACATTAGAACATAGTTTTAATATTACACAAAACAGTTCTTAAAATTATGCAAATTTCCTGAATTATAATATTTAATTAAATAAACATGGATTTAAGGCAAATAATTCCGTAATATACGATGAGAAATTGTATTTATACGCTCAAAATCATTCTTCTATACATTGCATATAATGCAATCACATATATATTGCATTTTACATGCTGTTTTTTAATAATATTTTGTCCAACATTTGTGAATTAGATTGCGAACTTCAAGTATCGCATAATCTTCAGTATATGAAATAGAACAATATTAAATTCAATATTAAATAGAACAAGTAATACTATACATGAAGATATAGCCACGATTAATAGTTGTAGCAATAAATATATATAGAAGTAGTTATTCTTAACTAGTCGTGACTCTATTTGCATATACACAATACACGCTATAGTATATTTGTTCCGTAAACAATAAATTGCGTGATTCCAAATAACTTTATTGAACGAAATCTTGATCGCAATAAATAACATCACGTGAAGAGCATATGTTCGAATCCAAAAGTACATTGAATCCACTAACCATTATTTCAGAAAATTATCCTCACTTGAACATCAATAATGAGCAAATATATACGTAACATAGAACTCCTGTACTTAAAGTTGTGTAGAATACTATTTCATATCCAATTTACTGCATATTTCACAATTATTAATCGATTCATAACCATTTGGAATCATCTCTTGAAAGCAGCAATAATATCCCCCCAAACGGGTCAATGGTAACAACTTTCGAACTGTAAAAACCATCGAGCTCTATGTAAACTATACTGGAGCGACTACTTAGTGTTGAAAGATAGACGCCAGAGCAAATATTTAAACTCGTTTGTCCACTTCCAGTCTGATCCAATGTGGACAAAATTTTCAGTTCTAACTCAGTTTTATACGCTTGATATCGCTGTGTGGCCCGTTTTTTGATTCAAGTCTTAATTCCTGAGTTATTCATGTAAGAGTATACCGCACTCTGCATACAATACAAAATACTGCACATAATATTTACGTTTTTTTGCAAGAATTACGATATAAATAAAAAAACGGGCCACACAGCGATATCAAGCGTAAAAAACTGAGTTAGAATCGAAAATTTGGTCCATATTGGTTTAGACTGGAAGTGGACAAACGAGCATAAGTTTCCTCCCGGCTCCCTAGCTTCACATATTCATGAAATTTTCAATGGCTGCAGTCAGTCCAGTATCGTATTAATGGAGGTCGATGGTAAAAACAGAGACTGGTCTAAATACATTGTAATCAGAAACAATGGCGAAGCAGATATCGAATAATCAAGTAGAAACCAACATAGTACAAAATTATCCATATTACGCCATAAGACATTTACTTCGATTCACAACAAACTCAAACACAAATCTACAAAATATACTTACTTACTTACTCTATGGCTTACGGAACTCGCAAGTTTATCGCCGGATTAACAAAAGTTCTCCATAGGATTCTATCCTGAGCAAGATGAAGCCAAGTTCCATCACAAACACCTACTTCTCGAAGATCCCTTCTCATATTATCCTCCCAACGTCATCTCGATCTTCCCAATGGTCTCTTTCCCTCCGGCTTACCAAACACAATGGAATATAATCTTCATTTCTTCCCCATTTGAGCTTCATAGCCTGCCCACCTTAGTCGTTGCGATTTAATTATTCTTACAACATCGGGTGAGTCGTAAAGTTCGTGAAGTTCTTCATTACGCAGTCTCATCCATTCTCCAGTTATCTTGTCCCGTATCTTTCTCAAGACCTTGTTTTCAAAATATAAATAAGACAAAGAAATAAAAGAATTTATAAAAAACAAAAGAGATAACACAGCAGTGACGTAGAACTTTATAAAGTACCAAAACCTATACGGACGAAGGTGACGTCATAGTAACGTCTTAGTTGTCAAAATTATTCGGTTTAGAATTCTTCCGAGTGCTACTAAAGTACTGTAAACATGAAATGACATTAAGTCTTACTTTTGTCACGCTAACCCCATGTGAAAGTAATTACACTTTCAAGCCCTTAAGGGTGTTTTACTATCGTCATCATGAAGTGATTAAGAGAAATTAGACGAAAATATACATGAAAGAACAGGGCCAATGAGCTAATTTAAAATCCATTCTGTTTAGGAGGTTGATCCAGCTTGATTCTTCGTCGTAAAATGTAAAAGAAATATATGTTGCAAAAGAGTAAGTCAATTTGAAAACTTCTCTCTAGGCGTCAGCCTGACTATTCATACTTGTTTTTTCATAGTTTCCATACTTCGATAACGGTGACTTTCTATTTAATTAAATTGGTTAAAGGGAGGAAAGCAACAGTTGTTTACCATTCTTTGTTCGTTGTTTAATGCTGATTTTCTTATGTGAATTTTATGGAATTATTCTTTTATTGAATTAAATTAGTTAAAAGAGGAAAATTATAGTGGTTTACCATTCTTTGTTCGTTGTTTAATGCTGATTTTCTTATGTGAATTTCATGGAATTATTCTTTTATTGAATTAAATTGGTTAAAAGAGGAAAATTATAGTGGTTTACCATTCTTTGTTCGTTGTTTAATGCTGATTTTCTTATGTGAATTTCATAAACAAGAGCGGTAGAGTAGAGTGATTGTGCCAGTTTGAACAACTGTTGTTGGTATTCTTAGTGGTAGAGCACAGTAAAAATATGAGAGAGACTATCTCAAAGCTCTATAGCATAAATTCAAATTCAATATAGCGAGGTTATTTATGGCCGATATAAATTCAATTGCATTAAGTCACTTCTCAATAGTCGGGGAAGTATCTAAAGTACATCCTACCATTCAGATTATATCGTATAAAAAAGTCACCATTTATTTCAGGATAAATTCTGAGGTGTATTTCAATATATAAGTAGCGCATATGGAGAACAATTGTACTACTGTTTACGACAATGCATCATTGGGTTCATTGATATTATTGCCAATATTTAAATATTCCATCCATGTCAATTTCAGGCAATATTACGATTTAATACAATTCATAGATCTCACCTAAGTGCAGATACAAATGCTTATTTCCCCACACATTAATTCCAAGTTTCATAATATTGTAGCTGAACCTACCTTAAAATTCCAGGTTCATAACCAATATTTTTTTACGTTCCATTTTAATCATAGTAGCAGCAACAACAATAAACTAAAGATGTCATGTGCTTGTATCGACTCAGTATTGATCCAAGTCTTCGAATTAGCATGACGCTAAAATTGCTAAATTATTTTATCATTGTACACACCTAACAAGCACCATCTCGGAAAGCTTATTTGCCTAGAAACTTAATGCTAAACGACTTGAGATTCTCCATGTTAATGACTGAAAACCTTATGTCTCTATTTTTTTAATGTACATCCAACATTTGATCTTCGATTTTTGTGGCAAACAGAAAAGAAATATCTATTCATAATACCATTTGATTATCAAATTGTTTAGATCTGATCTGATTGTAACATTTTAGATGGAATAGTAATTTTGGCTCTCAATTTCAAAGTAATTTTTCTATTCCTGGTCTACCTACCCTAGCAGGACAGAATGTTGGGCCGATATTAGCCCGATAGCCTGCTCTGCTAGGTTATATAGGTACCATCTGTAAGTCATTTTTTTTGTAACCATCAATTCAGCGTATTAGAAACTTCTTTTATAGATTGCTGGAAGCACTAATTTCAGATCAATATAATTTTATTATTATTGTTATTAACAGATTTTAGTTTGATTTTCAAATGTTTCTTTTGTAATATTAAATTTCTCTGTTCTAAAATACACAAAGTAATTACATTATTATAAATACCATTATTGATGAAAACATCTTGCTCCTTGGTAAATCTCTTCCTATTTTTCAAAGTACAGTATTATGTCTATCTTTAGAGCTACTCCAGTAAATTTGTTCGATCTGCTAGAATCCAATCATTATTACACTATGTATTCTAAATGTACAGTAGTTCTTCACAGTAATAACCAGCAGAGAATATATAGCTTCAGATGCGCTAAAGTTACATTTTTTTCTCGTTATACACACTTTCGATATTTTGCACACTTCACGGAAATAGGTTAGAAAAGTCAGGTTAGATTGTTTCTTTTCGTTGGACGCGATCAACATGATTCTCGTTCTTCTCCTATAATGATTTGCCTCAGGCGAGCCATTCGTTTCAAATCTTTTCTTTCTCGCATCAATTCACTGCTTGTTTGGCCAGATTTGTCTCATTTCGAATTAACACAAATCATTAGACATAAAGTCATATTCCTAATGGTTCCTGTAGATGAACAATAGTAGATTCTAATGATGTTATTATATCGTCGGCTGAGAAGTATAAGGTTCTATCTAACCTTAAACTCCTGTGTACTTAGAATCTTACAATCTCAACCGACGATATAACATTTTTAATTTACTTTTTAGTTAAATAAAAAGCTCCATGGAGTGGTACTGCTGGGTATTTACAAAGGAAGGGACGTAGCTCGTGTTCCTACTACCATTGAAGAAGTGGTAGACTTTAAAAGGCACAAAGAGAAGCCAATTTTTCAGCTTACGGATACTCGTAAGTACTGTTCTCTTAACATATATTAATTCGTAAATTTCTGTATTAACTTCTAATATTTAGGGTGAGTTATCATTATTTCCAAAGTGTCCTAAATCAATAAAAACGCAACTCAAGACAGATACCGCAGAAAGAAGCATTAATTAGATACGGAAACTCATTAAATTATTGTGGAACACAAGTGCAGCGCGTAGTTTCATGTTTTCTCCGCCAGTAGCAATAGTGTCGCAATTATGGCTTCTAAAGGTAAACACTGTTACATTTTTTTTTTAAAAAAAAAGGAATTGTTTTTGATAGTATTACGTCTGACATTACTGACGGCTCTCATCTAGAAATGGTTAACTGTGAAAACCAAAAAAAAAAAGTACACTTAATCCTTTTTATGATATCAATATGCGCTTGACCGCTACGTGCTTAAAATCTTAATATTATGTTTCCTTAACAATTACATCCTTTGTTTGTTTCTTTTTCAATATCAAATCTTTCATTATGAAACTCTTTTCATCGACACACACCTATTTTATTTTCAGAAGTGTCTTGGGATTGGTCGCAGCGGCCTATTATCCTGACTGAAGTTTTTCCTCTTTCATCTTATCCTGGACTGAGCCTTAGATGCGTAAGAGCCATAAATTCGATTCAGTTCAATTCACAAGTGTCTACTTCTCAATTGTACAATGGGTGGTTAAGTGATTGTCTAAACAAAGTGAGGGATACCCGATCTAAATGAGCATATATATATTAATACTTCCAAACAAGAAATAATAATTTATTCGTAGAAACTCGATATCTCAATCAGATTCAAGATGGTTAGGAATTATATTAAGTGCGCGTGGCTGCAGACGCTTATAGATTAATTAGATTAACTGCTTATCTCATTAACTGTATAATAAAAAAGGATTATAGACATTTAAGGAACATTTGATTTAGTTGTTACAAATGAGATAAGACGCCATTGCTCATTCTGATGGCGGTGAAGCAATGTGTAAACACCTACAGTGTAGGACAAACATGTTATATTTTCAAATAACATAAAATTGATAAGAAACACGAAAACTTCATATGAATTTATTAATTCAGTGAAGATAACGTCTGCCGTCGTTGTAAATACTTGTTGAAATGTAGACGTCTTCTCATTTCTACAGTTAAATTATTCAACTTCGTTTGTGTCTCATATAAAAACTAGAGATGAAGATCAACAAGAAGGTGTGTTTGGTCATTAGCGGAGGATCTAGGGCTTTGAGTCCCTATTTCCACGAGTTTATTTCCTTTTTAAAAAAAAAATAATACAAGGTTTAAAATACTGTAGCATAATCAAAGAGTAGAATGTTCATAAAATATTTATGTTATGTTTGATTTCAGGTTCTGTTGAAGTGGAGAAGAGTAAGAATGAATATCTTACAAAAGAAGAATTGCAAACATTCATGGATGCTCTTTGGAGTGTGAACGTAAGTTTCTTCCCCTTCTTCTTTTTCTTGTCTTCTTCTTGCGGTCTCTTTTCGTCTATTTGCTCCCAACAGAGTTCCTAACTCCTTCTGAATTGGTTTCATTATTTGTTGGTTTCTAATCTTAATATTTGTTGTTCCTTCTTAATTGATTTGTGTATAACTCAATATTTACAATGACGGCAGACGTTGTCTTCACTGAATTCATAAATTCATATGAAGTTTTCGTGTTTCTTATCAATTTTATGTTATTTAACTATGGGTGTTGTCATGTCACATGTTTTTTTATTTTCCACTGTTCTTTAACACTCTGTGCCAGTTCTTTATAGTTCTCTTGTTTTTGTCTATGTGTCTTTTCCAAATTTGTAAGTGCTGGTACTGTTACATTCCAGTAAAGAAACTTGTAATTTCTGTACTCAATACAGTACAGACATTTCTTTTTAAATGTACTCTTAGGACTGGTTGGTGTGGTCGTTTTTTCTGTGTGCAGTATGGTTTTGTCTCAATATATTCTGTACTTTTTATTTTTCCTTTACTGCTCCTGGTTTCTGTCCTTGCTCTGTATTTTCTACGTACTTCTTTGTGTACTATTCCTATTATTTGCTTGTGCTTTTCCTTATATTCCGTTTGGACCATGAGTGGACATCCACTTGACGTATGTGTTGTTTCTGTGCATATATAACAAGTCTAGAGTTGTTTTCCGTAATCCTCTTATTTTTCAGTATGTACTTCTTGTAGGGTTTTATTTCTACCGCCTTATCTTATGAAAACCTTGTGTTTCTCGCATTAGTGCTCTGTGTCTTAGGCACAACTCAAATAGTTGTTCCTTGCCTATGTATGCCTGATTACTTTCTGGTGGGTATCTTACATGGATGAGGTTTTATGCCCAACCCTTTGTAACCTCTTCCACTGCGTGTAACATTTACGGGCTTAGATTCAGTGATGTTTAACTGGTATCTTCTGAAATTACCGATTTCTCTAACTCCGACACTTATTTCTTTTTGTAGAAATCACTTCTTAATGAGTGAGTTTGTTTTTTGTGATTCTCTTCTCTTCTACGTAATGTGATGTGCGTGAAGTGTGAATCTGTTGAATGTTAGCTGAAACTGAGTGCCACTTAGATGTTAGGATACGAGAAATGAAACTGGTGTGCTTCTTTCGGAGATTTTCGTTATGTACCAGTTTCAGATCTGTATCAACGTTTCAGTGTCACTAAACATAATATTACGGATTCAGAACTCTTACAAAAAACTACTTATAATATTTACTACATAATACAGAAAAGTCATCTTTAAACTTGAACGGAGGTCAACTTAGGTTTGACTTCCACTTAGCTAATTAAATAACAATCATGTTCGTGTTGTGGGAAAGTTGGTAAACACATTCCAACCACATCAAATTATTGCCAACCTTGTCTGGTCTTTCACGTAATTTTAAGTTATTGGTAATTTCTACGAAATTTGACGAGGATTATGTAATTCGCTTGGTCTTTACGCTCCGCCTTCTTTATCGTTTCACACATGGTGAATCAAGCGTTTGGTCTTGTGGAATCGTTTTTGATTTTTTTATCATGCTTTTATTGTGAGGACACTCTCATTGTTAACATAATGATTTGGTCCTTGCACTGTACAAACAAATTATTAAGTACTGATATTCTTAATTGCATAGAATGAACGTTCCTTTAATATTGAAAATTAATTTCTATGCATGCTCGATATTGAGCCCACGTAATGCTGAAGCTAGATAATATATCTTGAGTACTATATAATATTAAAGAAATGGAATATATCAGTCTTCCTATTTCTTTCTGAAAAGTTAATAGAAACTAATGTGTTCGTTTTTATTTATGGAGAAACAACACAACAAAAGCTAGAGCCTTTTCATTTTACCTTCTAAAATGTTTTTATCCTATTTTTTCCGTAATTGTATTAAATTACCTGCTTCAAACGTTTACTTGAATTTCAGACAAGGAAGAGGATAGACGGAATAGTGCTTTCAACAAAGGAGAAAGAGGGAAAAACAAAACACTTCGCACCAAAAACTGTAGAAGAACTCATTGGCTTCAAGAAGGGTTTTAGGAAAGTAACGGTATCAAAAGTTGTTTAAGAAAAGTAAGTTACCTTTGAGTAAAAGTCGAAATATGACAACTGTATGTATCATTTTATGACATATAGCACTGAATTGTTTTTAAACATCGTTTGGAGTGTGCAAAAAATTTTTCAAACTTTTCTTATTAAACTCAAAATATTGAAAACATAATCTATTATGTATATATCACGTATCACCATCTAGGATTACCTAAGAATATAAAAAAGGTTTATCTGGATACGTTAATTACAAATACGTAATCACAACTACGTATCAAGCTTCATCAGGTTATAAAATCAGTAGTATGATTTTTTACATTGAATTTATATAAGAATCACATTTAACATAAGAATCACATTTTATATAAAAATCCAGACCCAGTGATTCCGCCAGAACCCCTCGTGTGAGGGGTGTAACCCCTAAATTCTTGAGAGCACCCCCTAACTTTTTTTTTTTTCGAAAAATCTAAAGAAACCGTGCGAAACTCTCTGTACACCATCCCAACTTCTTCTTGGTAAATTTTAGCGTAAAATAAAACAACCTATTGTTAGTTTCCGAGAAACAATTTGTATATTCCTAGTTGGGTTAGAGAAAGAATAATATAAAATATCTTTTGTTTTTTGTGGAAAAATAGAAGAAATTCAAAATTGCAAAGAAAATAATTTTATTTATTTAGAAACCATTTGTAAGATAAAAATGAATTTTATGGGCGGTGACAGCACTATGGCTTTCGCCCGTCCAGATAGAAACCCATTGTGTTCATGTTGTTTGTTCACGTGTAATGTAAGTTCTCTTTAATAGATCATTCAGAACTGAAACTGTCAATATAAGGTACTTCTTCCTTCATTCTTTTGATGTGTGTAATGAAAATAACAAATAGATTTACCATGATAGTATCAGTTACATGATTTGATTTTATAGAAGACAAACAGACATCTGTGGTTTTAGTTCATGTATTACGAAATATAAACATTTACTCTAGTTTAAGTAACGTTTCCATTTGAATTTGAATTTATTTTTGGCCACTAGGTATCGCAGGCTCAGGCTGGGATAGGCTTAGGAAAAGGATATTCGAAAGTAGTCGGCCAGAGCCGAGTTTTGTGGGTACTATCCCGGCATTTACTAGCATTTCGATGTGTTTTTTTCTCAATTTGCTACATATAACTCTTTTATGTGTTTCATTATATCGATGTAGTTGATGTAGATGCAGTTTCATTTGTTTCTTTAAAAACTGTAAGTTCAGTATTTTCGTATTTCAAACATAAATTGTGAAATATCTTCTTTTTTTTTCAGTCATTAAATAAAGTTCTTTTATTTGGTATTTCTATATTAAGCATAACTTGAACTTAATGTTTCTTTATCTTCTAATACTTCTTAGTAGAATCTAATTTATCAAATGTTTTTCTAATTCATCAACTTTTCAACTTCTGTTCAAGACCGAGTCTTTGGCGGAAAAAGATTCTATTCTCTGCAGTAAGCTTCGAAGCCGGAGATTTGTTTGTTGTTCGTCACTCTAACCATCACGCCACTCCTTACTGTCTTTTATTTACTAGACCTTTTTATGTTACGAAGACAATTTCTGAAATGAAAACATGCATATAGGCTTAAATTTGAAACTGGGAAAACTTATTGGTCCTGTTAGAGCTATGAAGAAGACTGATTCGTTGATCTTCGTAGCTTTGATCAATAAGCTTTCCCAGTTTCGAATTTCAGCGTAAATATCAATGCATTTACTTCAGAAACTGCCTTCGCAACCTAAAAGAGAGAGTCAGGAGTGGGCGTGATAGAGCAGTGGTTAGAGTGACGGACAAAAAACAAAACTGAAGATTCTAGGTTCGAGTCTCAATCCAGGCATTTCAATTTTTGCAGCCACAGGCTTGATGTTAAACAAGACAGGCTTGTAGTAACTTTGTCCCCAGTTAGCTAGCAAGTTTGCTGAAAGATTGTAGCAAGTTTGCAGCTTTGCCATGTCAAACTTCGTGCAAACTTGCTATTCTGAACCTCGTACTAACTTGATGCAAGTTTGGGTGCTATCTGGGTAAAAAAAATCACAGTTCATCTGGCATTAGAATGTTTGTAATAAAACATTGTAATAATGACAGGAAAAATCTTCAGTTCATTCTAGAGAAACGGAAGAATCAATACGAATTCAGAACCTAACGCTCAGCTTCATGAAATCCTTTACCGAGCGTCCGTAGATCAGTTGGTAGAGCATTAGCTTAGCGATCGGAAGGTCCTGGGAACGATCCCACAGCCAGCCATCCTGACTGATGGTTATCCATTGTTTTCTCTCAATTACACCAGGCAAATGACAGAATGTTACCTATTAACTAGGTCCTAGCCGATAACATTGCATGCAACATTCTCTCCCGCATTTTATCTCGGGCTGAGCCTGAGATGCCTATAAATATATTAAATTCATGGAATCATGAATTGATGATATGATGATGATATTACGCAGGTACACAACAATTGTGAATATATTTTGTTGCGATAAGTTACACCATCAGAAGATGTTGGAATGTATAGTCTGTAAGATTTCTTTTGTTTCAAACTGCTTTCTTTTAGATAGTGTGAAGTCAACGTTGTGTACCAGAACTAATCTTGCCCAAATGTAATAGCTAATTAGTAATTACAAAGCATTTTATATAATTATGGATGATATTTTACAGAATTTGTAAAGAAAAAAGTTCTTATTTTATTATTATAAATAAATTTGTTATCTGAGTTCAATGTCTGAATTTATTTCTGTTGTCAGTTACGAAAGTGTTTTTATTTAATGATAGAAGTTAAATATTACACATTTTTTGTTTGCGTTTGTAATATTTTAGTATAGTTTACAATTGCATCAACAGTAACAACTCGATGAAACTTATGCAGAAAGTGGTTAAAAATGAATTAAATTGCTGAATTGTCAATTAATTCCAATTAAAAACAAATTACATACAGAAATTTATGATATAGACCTCTCTGTACATCAGCAATTTCCAACTTACCAATATATGACGTCAGAGCATGCTCAGCCTCCTCCATAGTGTCTGCCTGTCTGAGAACAAGAGAAGTAAATATGACGTCACCATTTGTCCAGCTGGAAGTAATTGCTCCACGTTATAAGTATTGGAGAAAAAAATAACAAATACTTTATTACGTATTTTTTAATGTAATATAATTTATTTATTCCCTTGATACATGATTTCTCTGAATAGTATAGACCTCTTTATATCAGCGATTTCCAACTTACCAATGTATGACGTCAGGGTATGCTCAGCCTCCTCCATAGTGTCTGCCTGTCTGAGAACAAGAGAAGTAAATATGACGTCACCATTTGTCCAGCTGGAAGTAATTGCTCCACGTTATAAATATTGGAGAAAAAATAACAAATAATTTATTATATATTTTTTTTATTGTAACATAATTTATTTATTCTCTTGATACATGATTTTAGTATTTCTCTGACATTACACAAGAAGCATGGCTTTCGTGCTGACACGTTTGTAACTGCCACAGCACAATCAACAATATTACACATGGACACAACATTATCATCAACTAACAGCTTTTTATATAATCTCTCATAATGTTTCTTTGTATCAACGCTTCTAAACATACACTCTGTTCGTTTTACTAAATGCAATTGTCTGATTTATTTATTTCTACTGCACTCTTTTTTTTATCGCCTATTGATCAAAGGTGGGTTTGCAACATTTTTATTATTATTATTATTAATGTTGTTCACACATTTATCTGTCTTTATTCTACTAGTTATACTGTTGCTTGTACAAGGCGAAAAATTTACATTCATTAAATATTACTACTACTATTCTGCTGCTGTTGGTACTGCCGCTTTTAAAGTCAGTTCTGTTGGTTTTGTATTCATGACTTTGTACTACCTGGTCCCCGATTGTAACGGGTAAGACATGTTCATTGTAATTCTATTTGTTTTCTTTTTTTAAAAAAAAAATCAAAAGAAATATTATTTCAGATATTATAGTATGTCATTCCCTTTGGTTTTACGCAGTGAGATTATTTTCTCGTCTTCAGTTTAATGACAAGACATACATATATTGTATGGAAGAGTGCAGTGTGTACACTTTGACATCGTTTCTTACAAACAAATTCACATTTGCACACACAATTATTGTTTCACATACACACATATAGACACACATTCATACTTTTCATATTTATGTTTTGTTTGGAAATCAGTATTATTGTTTTTATATTACACTCACACGACTTTTCCAATTTTTTTTTATTATAAACTTACGTTGCTAATAGTACAGCATGTCTTATACAAAAGTACTCAGTGAATGTATTGTCTTAGCACGTTTCAACTCTTGTTATCATAAAAATAGAAACTCTTCTTTGTGGTTGACTTAGGTGATCTACAAGAGTACTAGTTAATCAGAAACATTTATGGAAATCCAAGATGTAAACACAATGTGTCACTATTTAGAATTTCCAATCATTAAATAATTAAATAAGTCTTCCCTGGATACTTAGAAATAGAGTCGTATTCACAATGTCTCATTTGATCCAATCAAGCTTTATCAGGTGAGTTAAATAACACTGGAGAGTTAAATGACAAGAGTGAGTTAAGTGACAAAGGTGAGTTAAATGACAAAGGTGAGTTAAATGGCAATGGTGAGCTAAATAACAATGGAGAGTTAAATGACAAGGATGAGTAAAGTGACAAAACTGAGTTAAATGACAGAAGAGTAAAGTGACAAAGGTGAGTTAAATGGCAATGGTGAGTTAAATGACAAGGATGAGAAAATTGACAAAGGTGAGTTAAATGATAAAGAAGAGTTAATTGACAAAACTGAGTTAAATGGTAAAGGTAAGTTAAAAGAGAAAACCCAAGTTAAAACTATCTGATTTAGACTGTTGGATCTAATCATTTAATTAATTTATGCTTTATTTTACTTAGAATAATTTTGGTTGCGTTGAATTCAATTTGACGCTTTGAAAAAAAGCTGCTTCGATTTATACAAGTAGTATAGAGGGAAAGCAGTGTTCAAAACGGTTTGATATCAAATAAATTGGTTTCTATTTTACTTAAAAGTTGTTTTGTTATTGCGATTTCTAACACTCCAAAGAAAGATAATCCGTGACAGTATTACCTTTTCACCTACTAGCAGAGAGTTATTCGTCAGAGGAAGGAGGAACTTTTTGGTACGTCCTCTGCTTTCCTTCGTACCTGGTTCAATTATTTTTATCGTAGTTGGGGAAGAACATTTTCCCCACAAAGATATATTTTTTTTTCGTTGTTGATGCAAATGGACATGATTAATAGGTTTTAAACAGAGTTGTATTTCAGCCCTGGTGGAGCCTAGCGGTACCAGAGCACTTGTTGAAGCTTGCGTACCTATTTTTATATCTGTAGGGAACTTCATACAAAGTAGGAAATTTTCTCAGTAGAAATGCGCCTACTGAGAAATTAATAAATCTGGTTTTAAATTAATCAATCTGGTAACATTTCTGTGAATTTCATTTTTCTTCTACAGAGACTGTAGAAAGTTATTTGTCGATAGGTATAACATACTAAATTTGTTTCGGAGCAGGGTTTTCCTGCAATTTTCAGTACATCACTGTATCCCCCACCCTTTCCATACCTCTTTCAGTGACAAATAGCACACTGCATACTAGTCGATTTATCTTTTTCACCGTCAATGTGTTATTTTACGTAGATAAGTTGGATCACGTTAACTGAGTATTAACTGATACTAATTAATTCAGGATTAATGAGAATTCAGCATAATACAGGTTCCTCATGTAGTTAGTGTCTCGTTTAGTTGCAAATCAGTCATCACGCTCAAAATTATCGAGAATTCAGCATAACACATGTTTCTCGTTTAGTTAGACACCAGCCATTACACCCAGTATTGAATTAGAATTCACCACAACACATGTTTCTGGTTTAGCTAGAATTCATCCATCACACCCAGGACACTGAATTAGAATTCAAGCATCACACTTTGCTTAAAAATAGTATTACCTCAATCACATATTCACAATACACACAATCTTTAATGTTGAAGACATAATTAAAATATAACTTCTAACAAATTTAGTCGCGTTTACTAAAGTATTCACTGAGTGCTTTCAGGTGGAGAACATGCTGCGTATCATAGGTGGATGAGAGGTTGCTGATCTTCGGAAGAAGAATTCGCGTCAACTCTCTCGACTCCACTGGAAGACATGGATGTTGCCTCAGAAAAATCACTAGAAATTTTTTCTGAAATATTGCTCTTTGATGATATAATATTTATTCATTCTTTCATCTCATAAAACATAGTATACAACAACAAATATAATCTCTGTTCTTTCTTCTTTAAAAGACTTGACAATTTATACACAGCAACAAATATAAGAAAATAGATCACAAGAGATGGAAGCTGGTGTAGGGTGGGAAAGTTTCTTTTCTTAAGATAATACTTAAAATACTAACATGTGACGCAAAGGAAGAAAATTTTAATTCAAGACATGGAATTCAAAGTTTTATCATACAATTGAACACCATTAGGAACAGACAACGTTTTGTTAAATCTATGCACTTCATAAACATTTAATTTCTAACAGTATTTACAATTGGGGGTGTAATGAAACTATAATCACATGTGAGTCATGAACTAACCGAACTTTCGTTTCATCATTAAAATTTGTGTCTTTTTATTAACAGACATTGAAATGGTTTGTTTTATGCCAATATGAAAGTACTTTTAATGTTAACAATTGAGAAAGTTTGTACGTTATTACGTTAGATATTAAATATAATTTTAGTGGCATTCAGAGTTTCACTATTTCTAAATTTTTCACTGAATCAGAATTTTATTTAATTGGAAATAGTTAAGGGCTTGAAGATACAAAAATTCTACTTCAGGTACAAACATAATCAAGGTTATATAATTCATGTGAAGAGAATATACTAGTGGAGTCTAAAATTTAAGTACTTTTCACTGTACACATCCGCCGTTTCATATAGAAAGAGCTCAAGTCAACGTTCAACGTTAATTTGGTAACAATCATTTATTTGAATTCTATTTATTGGTTCAAGCTTATTCCAATGGCTTTCTGACACGCTCAAAAGAATCCAGAGGTATAGTCCATTACAAGAACAGTATTCAGTACATACTGAACAAAAGGACAGCAACAAATAAGTTAGGTAATGCCAAGATGTTGTTTCCACCTTTATCCTTCAGTAAATACAAAATATTGAAACCATGGAAAGTTATTCGTGGTCACGTGGATCGTGAAAGTGATTACGTGGATCCTGGAAGTGTTTACGTGGATCGTGAAAGCGATTGCGTGGATCCTGCAAGTGATTACGTTGATCCTGAAAGTGATTCCGTGGTTTCTGGGAATGATTACGTGCATCGTGAAAGTGATTACGTGGATCCTGGAAGTGATTACGTGGATCGTGAAAGTGATTACGTGGATCCTGGAAGTGATTACGTGGATCCTGGAAGTGATTACGTGGATCCTGGAAGTGATTACGTGGATCGTGAAAGTGATTTCGTGGATCGTGGAAGTGATTACATGAATAGTGAAAGTGATTCTGTGGATTCTGGAAGTGATTACGTGGATCGTGAAAGTGATTACGTGGACCGTGAAAGTGATTACGTAGATGGTGGAAGTGAATCCGTGGCCCCTGGAAGTGATTACGTGGATCGTGAAATTGATTACGTGGATCCTGAAAGGGATTACATGGATACTATCTTATGTATATTTTCTATCGTACATGGATAAAACTAAATGAAACCTTTTCTTTGGTTGTAAATCCATACCAAAGCAACTTATTTTAACAGAATTTAAGAAAAGAAACCTTTCCTCAGTAAAAGTATTCCTACAAAAATTAATTATCAGTTTCCATCTTTTGTGAAAATGACTTACAATTAAATTACGCAAATAAGCAACCGTAAACAACTTCATAACATGACAAAGAACAAATATACAATCTCTCTCTTTTTATTGGTTAAAAATAACATTTCTTTGTAATATCTTCATCTTGTACCTTATATTGACCTCCTTTTAAAAATCATAAATCAGTGATACGGACTATCATTACAACGACACTGTAGCTTTAAAAGGTGATGGAACATCGTGTTATTTTTTATCATCTTTAGTAACCACAGAAAAAAAATTATAACACTGTACATGAATATATAGATATTTCTATTTTTATATATATATTTATTCATATATAGATAGATCTCTTATTTACATATGAATCTATAGATTACTATGCAGTAACCATTAGGACATATCACAGCAATATACAACATACCAGGCAGTGGGTACATATATGCATTGGAAAGTGAATTTTTTGAAGACGTTTATTTTATTTGCATAAGCGTAATCAATAGGTGAATTCAAATAATTACATTTTTTGCTTCTTGTTGTAAAGCGACACCATTTCTTTTATCATATTGAATACTTCTATTTTCTATTTCGTGTAGATTGGTCATTCTGTGATGATGTTTCCAATAGGAGAGCGAAACGTCGAGAACTTTTTTTTTCCAGGGATTAATATGGACTGAAATTGTATGATTCCTGCATAATAGGTTTATGTGGGTGTATCACGGATGTAAAATAGAATTGCTATTTCAAATTTAAATAGATAATTAATCGTGGTTTCATAAATTATTAAAATTCAAACCTTTTTATATAATATAGTTTAGACGTGAACCTTTAGAGTCAGACACAATCTCATTGTGTTCCCAAATAAGCCAAATAGAGGCTTGATTTACAACATATACAAATAAATACTTGATAATAATATTGTTAACTATTTTTCAAAGCAAACGAATCTGATTCTTTGTCCATTCTCGAGCATTGTCTCATAAAAATTCACTTTCTCATCAGCATATATGTTAATTAACGTTGTTTGGTCTACAATTGTAAACTAGATTGTTTTTTTTTTATTTAATTTTCACATATTTTTTTTTTCTGACTGTTATTTTTATTAACACTACGTTGTCCATGACTGATGTACCTCTGCGGTGTTCATGAGCAGGTCTGTTGCTTCCTAAATTACATATAAATATATAATCTTCTTTAAATACTGTCATAACTAAGACATAATTACCGTTTCATCTAAATTAAATATGTACAATATAATTATTAATGTGATTTTTGTGAATATTTATTTCTTTTGATGCAAAGTAGCCCCTCGAAAAGAAAAGAAAAATAGGTTAGCCAAGTATATTATCAAATCTTAATATGTTAGCCATTTCGTATAATATATTTTAGAATATTAATTATTTTGTGGGCTTCTTTTTTTTCCATGTACGTGTTATGAATTTGATTTAACTATTTACAGAAAATTTTATCTTCTTTCTCTGGACGTGTAACTCATTTTTTTTTCAAAGTGTGATTTGGAAACGATATGTGATTGAAATAAATCATGTTTTTTTTTCGGCGATTACGTCGGTATTTACAATTGAAATTTTTGAATCAATTCATGTAATATTACAATGTAATTATTATATATATATATGAAACATGTGATTTCATGTCATGGTCAGAAACCGAACGAACTTCATCGTTTACGATAATTATTACATGAATATATTACATGTTATCTTTCATGGAGATAGATTAAAATAATTTCATATCGATATTTTGAAAGAAAAATTAATAATAATAGATTAGGTATTTAGAATTAGAATAATTTCAGATCCGTAAGTGCAAAATATTCTTTAAATTTTGAACATGAAACGGATATTATTTCCACGACGGTTTGTGTTTTCATTTAGTATTTAAATTGTTGAAAGGTATGGCAACAGACTTCCTCACATCCAAGGGATGAACTAGCTATTTAATTTGACGATTTCTCTAACTTGTGATAATGGTTTACCAACGTGCGGACTCTTTTGCATTGCATCATGGGAATGGAGAGGAAGAAGAAGAAATAAAAACATACACTTAATGTACATTCTTGGCTAACTGGAAACAAATTTATATTTTAAAAAAAATATTAGTATTGTGCTCAAATCATAAATAAAGAACCATAAATATGTTTCAGTATTAGTAATTGCATACATATAAATAGAACACAATCAGAATATCAAACGCAAAAGACTATACTAGAAATCAAAGTTGATTGTTTGGAATCTGAACGCAGATTTGTTGAAAGTTGCACAAGCAA
>JAGDQP010019748.1:1685-34404 GCA_022664845.1 Lepisma saccharinum | reverse complement strand
CCTGCATATATGTAAACAACCTTGTGCATGATACTATTATTTGTGCCTTGTACACTCACCAATATTTTCGTACTTCCATTAAAACATCCTGAAACCTGGTTCTACCAGGTGTATTCACAAGTTCTTGCCGGTTTTTGTGGTAAAGAAAACACATAATTTTCAAGGGAAATTAATTTTGTTTTATTCAAAATATTGGCCATCGGCTTCTACACATTTCGCCCATTTTTCAGGTAACTGATGCATACCATTCCAGAAAAACTGCTTGTCTTTTGCGGCAAACCATTCGTCGAGCCATTTTCCAACGTCTTCGAAATTGCTGAAGTGCTGCTCTGTGAGCGCGTGCCCCATTGATGCGAAGAGGTGATAGTCAGATGGCGCCAGGTCTGCGGAGTACGGCGGGTGCGGAAGGATGTCCCATCCAAGCGATTTCAAGGTGTCTTTCACTGGTTTTGCTGTGTGAGACGGCGCATTGTCGTGTAACACAATCACTTTGCCATGTCTTCGGGCCCATTCCGGTCGTTTTTCGATCAATGCGTGATTTAAATTAATCATTTGTTGGCGATAGCGTTGTGCATTAACGCTTTCGCCGGGCTTCAAGAGTTCATAATACACAAAGCATGGTCTTCTTGCCGAAGCGATTTGGCCTTGGTGTTGAAGGACCGGCTTCGCCAAGTGAAAGCCACGATTTTTTCAGCTTCGGGTTTTCAAAATAAATCCATTTTTCGTCACAAGTCACAGTTCGATACAAAAAGGATTTTCTTTCGTGGCGTTGAAGTAGCATTTCACAAGGGACTTTGCGATTTTCCATTTGACGTTCATTCAAATCGTGTGGGACCCATTTACCCAGTTTATTGATCTTCCCCATTGCTCGTAAACGTCTGCTGATTGTCTTTTGTGACACATTTAATGCTTTTGCCAATTGCTGTTGAGTTTGAGTTGGGTCATCTTCCAATAGCACCTGCAATTGCTCGTTTTCGCGCTTTTGTGATCTACCAAAGCGCGCACTGTCTTTCACATTGAAATCACCACTTTTAAATTGTCGAAACCATGTCTCACATGTTCTAATCGATGGAGCGTGTTCACCATATGTTTCTACCAGCACACGATGACTTTCAACAGCCTTTTTCTTTTGATTAAATAAGAAAAGCAATGCGTGCCGCAAATATTCTTTTTCAGGCACAAACTTCGACATGATCACTGAACGATAAAACAAAGACGCTAGTGTTTGGCGGACTCAACTTGTTTGTAGTTTAATGTCAGACGAACAAAATGACGTATGTGTCAAATGAATACGCTGCGTACTTTTCGCTGGCGCCATCTCTTAGGTAAACCGGAAACTACTTATGCATACACCTGGTAAAATAGCCTTGAAACTAAGTTAATAATCTGCATTAAGTAGTTCATTATGATGCAAAGATTCTTTCATTTTATATACCATTGCGGCTTACCTATCGGAAGTTCTTTATGTATTTATGGCGTTTAGGCATTTCTGACTCAGGGCCAAAAAGTTCTTTTTTCTTACAGTATGTAACCACTCTACACTGTAAAAAGACATGTTTATTAAAATTAAGGGAAAAGGCTTTTATCTGTGCACTGAGGACCAATTTTCTTAGAAATTATCTATCAGCTTGCTCATGTAATTTCAAAATCGAAATTTTGATAAAAAATTAACTATCAACATGCTACAATAGAAACGAGCTTACTGGTCTTATTTCAAAACTGGCATCTTCTTATTTCAAGTTAAATAAAAAAAAATATATATCACTTCTAAAATAATAATCTTTCTGAATGTACAGATAGGAACTTTCTCAGTTTTTAAGAACTGTTTTTATCGTTTACGGATATGTTATTGTTTATCACTTCTACAGGGAAAAATAACTTACTTGAAAACTGATGGAAAACAACAGGCGCTGCAAAGTGTTTGCCAAATAGATGTCGGACCTGAGTAGTTTTTGTTGTGGATTTTGTTACACCTAGAGCCCTTCAAAATTAAAGAAAAAAAAACGCATTTCAAGACGGGTCATTTGTGCCTTGTTGTCGGTCTCCTTTGCCCTTACTTCCGTATTTGTTTCCATTTATTAGATTGTTTCTGTTAGTAGCTACTTTTTGCCCCGTTGCCAAAATTTGAACAATTTCAAGCTGTCCGACCGAGGCAATCTGTCTCACCGTAATTAAAGCATGAAACGGGGGTAATTTGCTAGTTTTCGGATACTTAGCAGTATTTCTACTATTAACAGCATGTGAAAGTTTAATCGCTTGTGTCAAAGGTAAAACAAGGATGGTTTTAAGTAAGAACATATTATCATCAGCCCATCAAATTTCCAATATATTAATGATTTTAAACAAAAAATGCGGTTTTTATAAAAAAACACGACAATATTTTTAGTTTTCAGACAGTGGTTGTTATTTTCCGGACAGTACTTATTTCAGAAACTCGTGGAAATGGTTGTTACCGAAAATCATTTTCCGTAAACATTGCTTATTCTACAATGAACTAAATTTCAGAAGTGTCCGAATCATTTAAAAATTGTCCTTGTTCACATTTTTGCAATCTTATTTAAAATGTAGTGTAATTTAGGTGCCATATTATCTACATAATTTCATTGATTCCACAAAGAAACCTTAGGTCTAGGCCATTTCACTATACTCAGTAAAATGGCCTAGTACAATTTGACTACATTTTTTACCATACTTTCAAAACAAGATAAAAACTCGTAAAATGTTAAGCAATGAGGATATATTATGAACTGTACACTGAATAATCCTGAAAAGTTCTTTAAAACTTCATTTATAACAAGTGAAGTAAGTTTCTCCCACTTTATTCCAATCAGCACCAGTAAGATAACTGCACTTTCAAAACTATCACATCCCACAGGCATTTCTTCATCCAGAATTGAAAAGTCATGAATTATTTCTAAACATTCTCCTCAAATGGCTCCATGTCTGTACTGCTGCTGCATCTGTTACCACTTTTTCTTGTTTTGTTTTAACTTTCCTGTAACTGTTTTATGGCTCTGTGTATTTTTTCGTGTTCTTTCCTTCTGGCATTTTCTTCTTTTCCCTGTAACACCATGATGTACTCTGGAGAACTTATTGCCAATGGAAGTCTCTCTATTTTCCTCTTCACAGAACCGAGTCGTCGTAGCTCAGTGGTTTTGAATATTAATCCTTGGAAGGCAAAGAGTAAATATCTAAATGACATTTTTGTTGAATTAGCATATGCAGTAGCGAACAATATACCTTTAGAACAATTGACTGTTAAAAGTATATATAATTATCTAATTGACAAACTTAATATCCAGAATAAACAAGAAAACAGGTGTGCCAACAATATAAACTGGAATTATATGTGGCAAAATCTTTGCACCCGTCCTTCATAACTTATACTATCAATTGATTTACAATATTTTTCCAAACAAATCACGATTAAGTAACATTGGTTTCAATATTGATCCTGAATGCTCATTATGTAATAATGTTGATACCCTTCAACATCGACTTACGTCATGTATTAGTGGAAATCAAATTTGGCACAAATATTGTATTTTTCAACCAATAACCAGAACTCAAGTTACAAACAATTAAACAATTTGATGGAGATCTCACTCCTTCAATACTTTCCTGCAACCAAACGACGTTTTTAATGTGGTTTACTGCACAAACACTGTATATGTTACTTCAAGAAAGAAACATAAATATAGTAGAAAGGTACCTTTGCTCAAATTCACTTGAGATATGAAAATCTTCCGAAAAATAATAGATATGCGTATTATATTCGTGCAATATATATGGTGTAGTAAAAAGTAATCCATTATTTTTGCTTGACATTGAAGGCTTGACTTACCATAGTTAGAATGATCCGATTTAGGTCACATATGCGCCGTTTTGTTCGATAACGTGTTCCCATTTGGAAGGTAATATCATGATGCCTCTCTCATAGAAGCCCTTGTCCCTATTGGCAAAAAATTGAGACAGTCGATTTTCACAAGCCTCTCTTGAAGCGAATTTTTCACCAGCAAACGTGTTCGCCATGGACAGGAACAGATGGTAATCACTCGGTGCCAGGTCCGGACTATAAGGTGGATGAATAAGAACCTCCCAACCAAGCTCCCGGAGGTCACTATCCATGTGTGTGGCCTGGCGTTGTCCTGGTGGAACACAATGCCTCTCCTATTGGCCAAAGCTGGGCGCTTCTGGGCGATTGCTGCCTTCAGACGGTCCAATTGTTGACAGTATAGTTCCGTGTTAAGGGTTTGGCCGTAGGGGAGCAGCTCATAGTAGATAATTCCCTGCCAATCCCACCAAACACACAGCAAAACCATCCTGGCTTGGGCACCGTTTGCGCCGGCACACCTTCGACCACGACCGTTTTCGCGTATGTTAATTTTAAAGTCTTCATCGATACATAACTGCACTTCCTCTTGCAACTAACAATGTTGACAATAAGTGTTGAATGTATATATTCATCACTGAGTAGATGAACCTCACTATAATTGGAACAGGCAGTGAGAATGCAGCCTGCTTCTGAACACTGAAATGATTTGCTAGAAATATGAGTTGCGTGATCTACTCGTAAGAAGCCTTATTTATTTACTTTTAAAGCTCTAGTGTCCGGAAACTGGTGCCGTCAACCTAGCTGTTAACTGGAGCTAAATGTTATTTATATATGATAACACGAGTCCGGTCATCGGAAACAGTATCGTAGAATGAGGTAAAGGTGGCTAGTTTTCAATTTTCAACAATTTTTCTAACTTTAATTAATTTTGTCATGTGATGATAGTAATGTATGTTCTGCTTGTAGGCAGGTCCTGCCCCGAATGTCTCTGGGTAGGTGAACCGATGTGGTTTGTTATTGCCTTCCATCGTATGAAGATGTCGTCCGGACGGGACCCAGGGTTAAAAAACGTTTGTTTTTTTTTAATTTAAATAACGTGCTGCACTGAAAAAGCTACTAACTTGTTTTTCTTTTCTTTTCAAATGCCTTAACCAATAAAAACTAAAGAAGAATTCACAAATTTATGTGGTGCTCGTTACTTAAAGATAGCCATGGTAATTAGACAATAACAACAACTTGTAGTACTTTTGAAATGGAATTACATATCCTATATGGCGTTGCTTACTTATGTATATTTTAGAAAGGAAATAACATGTAGAAAACTTCTATGTTACTTTCGTTGGTACATGATGAATGAAGTGTTTTCACAGAAGGTATACACAGTGATTAAGTTCGAAACAATTTACAATGTTTCTATGTATCATCTTTCCTTCTAAAATTATGTCTGGATCTTTCTTTCTTCCTATTGCCGATTCTATAATCGCAATTGGCTCTTTTCTCCAGTCTACATCTTGCTAACAAAATATCTTGGGATTTAAGTTTACTAAGGTAAATTTTAGTTCATTTCACTTGAGTTTTCAGCCCTCAAAACTGTAATAAAACATTTGGTAAAACCCTATGACAATATTCCATAAACCATGAGAGCTCTTTTGAAGCCGGCGTCGCTCAGTGGTAGACACTTATCTCTGGTCCGTTTGATCCCTGTTCGTGTTATTTGGGCTTTATGCTGTAAACAATAATCGTGTGCGTGGGTTTTCTCACGGTTCTCTAGTTTTCTCCCACTTCATTCCACCACTTCTTCCATCATCATCGATCCGGTCTGATCCAAAGCTGCCTAAAGGTCTTGGATAAAATTCAATTCAATGAGAGGTATATAGTGCAATCAAATCAATAGTAAATACGCAGCTTTTCATTTCCATCATTCACATAGGTAAACTTTATACTTCCATTGAGTATAAATTAATTTTCCGCAATTCGTGAAGATATCAAATTATTTGATACCAATACACTAAGTAATGGTACGAAACACCAGATTTGTTCTTTTTCTTTTGTCAAAATTTATGAACGACGTTTCTTTGCTGTTAGAACACTAATTAACACTTTCTTACGTTTTGAATACTGAGGACATAGGCTCTGTATGTTACATGTTTAGAATAAGACTGGCAAGTGTGGCTGGACACTGGAACTTCCTTTACTATCTGATTAGATTTATATTTCTTATGGGTTACACATATGTGTGTAATTTTTATATACAGCGTTAATACACTACTGTTGTGTATTTGCTCAAACATTTATTTTATCTACATCTCTTTTCTGCGTATTTACATACCGGTATCATTAAAATCGGAATTTTTCTTATATGGACGGAAACTGATGTAGTCACCCTACCTTGGTTAGTTCCGTTACTTTAGATACACAGAAAAAAGATGAACTGGGGTACGGAAGAAACACGTATTCACAAAATTACAAACTTCTCATTTTTAGGGGAGGAGGGTGGACAAAAAGCCGAAGCACTCGTTAACGCTAAAGTGACGGCACCAGTTCTGGCCACTTAAGCAAAATTACAACTTCGATGGTATGTAAATATGCACAAACAATATAAAAATGAAAAATAATTAAGCAAATATATACCTTCAAGTTTAAGTCGTCTATTAACGTTGTATAAATATTAAGAAACATAATTTTATATTTGTATGTAACTCCTTAGAAAAATTAATCTAATCAGATAGAAAAAAAAAATACCAGTTTACAGTCACATATTACCAGCAACTGGCTGTTAAATTCCAATACCCAGTCACGCTTCTCAGTCTTATTCCAAACAAAAACGAAAATAAAATATAATAGATATAACAGAAAGGGCCAACATTCTACGCATGCAAACGTAAGAAAAAGTTTGTTAGTGTTCTACCAAGAAAGAAATCATTGCTCGGAAGTTTTCTAAAAATAAATAAATTAAATTCCCCTACTGAATATAATTTAAAGCCTTTTATATATCCACCTTGGCATATGAATTTAATTTCACTTTGCCATCTTCCTCCAAGCAATAAAAGCAATGTCATGAGCTTAATATTGTTCTTGCAAGTTTGTAGACCACCCAAAACATTGTGTACCGTAGAATGGGGTGAAGTTGACCAGATTATAGAAGAAACTCCTTGAAGGTTGCTATGATGTCCAGTGTTGTGGGTATTACAAATGGGAACTCATTCTCTAATCTAGACATTTTGGAAGGCTGAGTGTTAACACTAGCTGCCTTGTAATACAAGGGTCACAGGTTCGATTCCCGGTGGAGAGACAAATGGTTCAATGTCCACGTTAAACTATAGGTTCCATTTTATGACATCATCATCTTTCGATAGAAGACAACGGCAAACCACTATTTGTTCACGTGTCCAAGGACCTTCCGGTCTAAACCTGCCTTCGGGCAAAGTTAGAAGAATGGTTAAAAGTTGTAAACTGATCCCACTCTACGGTACATTTTTTTTCCGGTGGCCGGAAACTGTCGCAATTCATAATTAATATTTAGCCAAAAACAGCCATAAAGACTCCATGCCTAACTTTTCCCCCACTAATCCAGCTACACAACAATTTGAATGTTATTAAAGGCCTTTAGGCAACTTTTGGCTCAGGTCGAATAGATTATGATGGGAGGATTGGTGGAATGCTTAAAGTGGAAGGAAACGTGAGTACCCGGAGAAAACCCACGCACATGGTGTTTGTTCACCACTAACAAAGGACACCCGCGAACTCGGACAGGAGAAACCGGATGAAAGTTTCTACAGGAACTAATTGCAGGTCGCTGAATCCAATAGTGATAGTCGTTTCCATGCAAAATCACGCAGTCAAGCAGTAACGGGGCCAGCTCACGGATGATAAGCCAATGTGCTAGAGGAGAGCTGAGAAGAAACGGGAAAATTGAAATGCTGAATGTAGTAAATATGATTAACGATTGAGTCTACAATTTGTAGAAGCACATGTGAATGTCGTATGTGAATCACAGTGTTGCCAACTCAGTGAAAAGAATGTGTGAAAATAGGAATGGAAGAAAGTGTCAAAAGGTGAATTTACACGATCGTTATTTAATTATCAAGCTGCACTCTGTGCTACAATCAACTTTCCGCATCGATCTACAAGCCTATGTTGTAGTATGCTTGGCAAAAGGCCGGGTATGACATCGGTTCAGTCATATTATTATTTGATAATGTCATTATTGTCGCATTTGACATAGGATTGTTACCATGCAGAGGTGATGCTGACTGTGAGTCCGTAGCGATGGTCAAATGTGCATACTGTACACTCTCTCTGCTTTGACCACTTCCTTGCAAACTCCTAACCTCGCGATTAATATCAAGGAAGTTTACATTGAAAACATACAAAAGGGTTATTCTGCCGGTACTTTACGGTTGCGAAAGTTGGAGTACGACCCTAGCAGATGAACATAAATGAGAGTGTTTGAAAATAAGGTTTTGAGAAAGATATACGGGACGAAATGACTGGAAAATGGAGAAGACTGCATAATGAAGAACTTCACGGACTGCACGATTCGCTCGATGTTGTAAGAATAATGAAATAACGACTAAGATGGGCAAGCCATGAAGCTCGGATGGGTGAAAAACAAAGATTATATTCCATCTTCGTTGGAAAGCCGGATGGAAAGAGACCGTTGGGAAGACCTAGACGACGTTGGGAAGACAATATTAGAAGGGATCTTCGAGAAGTAGGTGTCTGTGATGAAAATTGCCTCAATGTTACCCAGGATAGATCCCGATGGCGAATGCTTGTTACTACGGCGATGAACTTGTGAGTTCCGTAAGCCATAGAGAGAGCGTGATGTATCATCGTCGATATGACAAAGGGGCGTAAGCGACAAAAGGCATTTTTTACATGAGAGCATTTTAAAGAGAAACCGTGCTCTTTCACCGTCTTTCCTGTAATGGAAATTAAGTCTATCTTTAAAGTTAAATATTGATTTTAGTGCAGAAGCACTACTCTTTCAAACCAAGTTTCAAGTGACTTGAAATACAAGCACATGAGTCGTAAAAGGCGGGGGTGGAGTTGGGGGTGAAACCATCAGAGTTGTGTTTCCATGTGGGCCCTCCTTAGACGCGTGTAGAAAAACAATTTTCGTTTCCTGTAAAAAAAAACAAAACACATCGATTCAATATTGTAGAATTTTTCAAGGAAAATAATGTTTGTGTGTTTCTTGTTGTTTCCGACAAAGCGGGCAATATTGTATAGACAACATAGAATTTTTTGTAAAAACAGAATTTTGCTTTATTTATTTCTTCCCTTTCCATTTTATTATCCCCGTAAGGTTGTTTGGTTGATATAGTATTTCATTAAGAATTTATAATCTGACAAACAGGCGTAAGCACCACTTTCTGTCGCTTACGCCCATTTGTCAGATAATACAAAATTCGAAAGTAGTACTTACCCCCACAGTTATGGTTTCTGCACAGAAGAATTTAATAGATAGAGTTACGCCCGTTTGTCAGATGAAATATTAACATATTATAAATCATTAGGCGAAATAAGCCTATCCCAAATTTTTAAAATTTGGCGCTTACTCCCCTTTGTCATATCGACGACGACGTTTAAGAGAAGTCACATTTCTGGATGACCTTATCTTCATGTCATGGAAGGCAATGACAAACAGCCAGTGGTTTACCTTACTCATGACCTCCGGTTCAGGACCTGCTTCAGACAGAACGCCCATCATCATTATCATAATATATTAGGCAAATATTAAAAAGTAAACACAACTTCTATTCTTTATCATTAATGCATAAATAGAAACATTACATTAACAATTCTATTGTGAAACATGGTGTGCTCAGGTATAAACTAAGACTAGTTTTCTTCGGCTACTGTATAGATTCTATGAGATATTCTTAAAATTTTATTTTTATTTGGAAATAGTCCCTTTATTAATTAAATTTGGACATAGTCCATTTTCCAATATATAAGTAATTGGCAAAGTTAGGGCATCTAGAATATGTCCTATCACGCACTCAACCATAATAATAAATTTAATAAAAGATGAATTATACAGACATGTGCAAATTATTAGACTCTGTATTCATTTTTGTTAAATTGTTTCTTTTTGTACAAAATCATATGGTCATATGTTTTTAATTAATTATATTTATTGTGATTGAATTCCTAGCTTATTTGATTACATGTCACGTATGCTTTTCAACATCAAAAATAGTTTTTTCCCCACTGTTACCTTCGAGTGAGGGAGCTCCATCACGCACAAGGAGATCACATGAGTGAAAAGATTGTCACCAAATCGGGAGTGGTTCAATAATTTCGCAGCCCCCCCTTCCCCCCCTTCCTGTGTTGGTGTAAAAGATTCCCTCAACTTTAAAAAACTTTGCTGTGAAAAATCGATAGAAACCATGCAGAATTCCACTTACACTTACCTAATTTTGACTTAGCCCCCCAAAATGAAAATACTGACGGAAACCCTGGAGTGGTTGCTTTTGAAGAACATTCATTGTATGTTTTGCTGCAGTATTCCCCCTACTATATAAAGTCTCCCAGGTCCGAAGACAGGCATGATTGACATACGATAAATAGATATTGCAACTTGAACATCTGCCCAGGTCAAAGCCGAATATATCGTCAACATTCATCAGATGTAGTGTAACATATTTTCTCACCTTCATGAAAAGTTCGATGTTTTAGTCCTTGTGCCTACTAGAGATGCTTATTTATTTTTCTACATAGTTGGAGTATCCGAGACCATCTAGAGACTTGCTTACTCTGTGTGGAGTATTTGGTCCTTTTTCCTTGGTCGTTGTTACTTTTTTCCTCACTTAAACAAATAGTTCCTGTAGCAGTCACAGGATAAACTGTTGCATATAACCAGCCACAAGTCTTTGAAATTGGCTTTTCTGTTCGTCAGAACCAAAGGTTTGAGTTTTTAAAGCTCGTTGGAGATCACCTTGCGTTTCCGCCCACTCCTTCCAACTCTGTTTTGCCGATTTGTTTGTTTCTCTCTCACTGCGGCATATATTCTACGGATATATTTTTACATGTGGTTCAAGAGTAATACGAGTATTATAGTTATAATGTACACAAGTGAAGGAGTTTGAGCGTAATGTTAGATGCTATAGGCCTTCGTAATTAGATGCGAAGAATAATCTTTAAAATTTTCTGGAATGAGTCTAATATTGTGAACATATCTGTATTAGGCTATCGTATTAACTATAATATAATTAAATGTCCTGATAGTGGAAAAGAGAGAGAGAGAAAGAAGTATTTCCGTCTTGGACATTGCCTCATTTCAGCTTCGGGATTGACAAAGTTTCAGTGCTACTAGCTGCTAAGTTCTTTTAGCGATGAGTGATGTCATCTGTGCAAATATGTTTTTAAATTAATCTCTTCTCACAGTAGGTCTAGCAGCTTATAAAATATAAAATTTTCTTTCTACGAGCCCAGGGAATGCTAACCAAAGGTTATTTACTTTCAGAGAAACTGCAAGTGATTGAACTTGCAGAGCGAAGAGACTTCCGCCGACTGGAAACGTTCCCACGTATCAGGAGAAAGAGGAAGTCAAAATATTTGGTGCAAGAATCAAGAATTTCTGTTGCTATGACTGATGTTCAGAGCGGAAGCATATCAGTGAGTCGCTTTCTGAACAGAGTGGGCTACGCTGCTGAAAACTTCGTCGAACAAATCGCCGTAGAGCACGACGCCACTGTCCTGGGAGAAGATAACCCAGAACCACACCAAAATGACAAGGAAAACAGCGTAGAAGCTGTAGAAGCAACAGCTGCTTCATCTTCGCGGACATGTTCCGTTTGTCTGGTCGCAGTAGCTGTTGTACTTATGCTCGTGCCTCGAATGTTCTGGTGTTATCTTCTCCGATGAAGAGGTCAGATACCCAGTTTGCAGGCAGCCTGCTGCTGGCAGACTCAGAATCTTTGAAGTCTGATTGAATGGAGACCAGATTATCAATGTTTCATTTGTCAATTATCAATGATATACTTATCAATGTTTTATAAAATATTTACTATAATTGTTGCAATAAACATATATTTTTACATTAAAATTTCCTACGCCAATTTTCTTATGTACTTATGTAACAACAACATTAACCAACATATCCCTACGATTGTGTAGTTATGCATATCTCTTTTCATTATAATGTATGTATTCGTGAAACTTTCCATTTCCAGCCCTGGTCATAGGTGACATCGGATTTGATTACTAGTATCAAATATATTACATTACGAAGGATCAAAGCTCCACGGCAAGGCCCTTATACATTGTGTCGAATTGACCCTGCATAGACATGGACAACAACGAGAGCTAAATTCTTAAGCTTTTCATACCTATCCCGTTAACCTTATATTTTCGAAACTGACTTGTACTGTTACTCGAAAACGTTCTTGTTACTTTGTTTGTCATTAGTGCATGGTTACATTTGGAACATGCGGGGAAGTACTACAACTTTCAAGGTAAGATTAAACGTTCGTTAACTGTAATTATTATTCCTGTTTGTTATGGAACCATGCATATTACCTTTTTAAAAAAACATTCGGTGAAGGAAGCTTGAGGTATCGACCTACCCTACTTCAGAGAATTACTAGGAATCCCTACTTAATTTTGGGGGATTCCTCACGCACCCATTAGACAATTTTGTAATATGTACATTTGGATAGAATAGGTTTAAAGTTACTGATGGCATCAAGCCCGATCAACTCAAGTGTTAGTGATATGGGAAATATGAGACAAAAGTTCATTTACCCACACTTTTGGCATATTGTAGCTCTGAAACGCGACAGATTTTAACACCGGTCACTGAGTCCTTTTTCTTCTATTTTGATGTCTTTCCGAGTTTGTCGGTCGAATGGAAATGTTAATTTGTGTAGTAATGATAACTGAAAACTCAACGAAATATCTCTCTGCATCTATAGTTTGATTACTTATGTTCATGTGACCGCCCTGCTGGTCTAGTGGTTACCATCGCTAACTGCTGATAGTGGAGTCCCGGCTTCGATTCCCAGCTCTGCCAAGGGATTTTTTTTTTTCAAAACGAGGGGGGTCTGGAACGTTGCCCACCTAGCATGCTGTAAATAAACGACAGTGGCGAACTGGCGATCACAGTTGAGAGCTTCGGCTCTTCTCTCCCAACACATCTGGTTAACGCAGGAGCAGTAGACCAACTCCTCCCTCCGGGAGAGGTCTCATACAGTAGTGAATTGAATATGGCTGTGAATTCCTATACACAAAATAAAAATGACAGATTGACAGAAGAATATGCAAATGTTATAGATTAATTTTGTGTGCAGAGTTCGGGTGTTCGAAATGCCAAATTTTATATGGGAATTCTGTTAAATCACACTCACGGAATACAAAGTTTTCTGAACTCTAGAATTGACTTCGGACTGTCGACCCACCCTCCTTCCCCCTAAAAGTCAATGTGTTGCAAAATAACACTGGCAAAACCGCCTCACGAGATTCCTCACATGAAAACAAAAAAAGTACATATCATCGAGTAGGCGTGGTCGGAATTCCGGTATCACAATTTCGGAACGTTGAACTTCAGGGAATTTCAAAAGTCGGAATTCCGGTATGTGGGACTGAATTTTATTTATGGCCTTTAGGCATATAAGGCTCAGGTCGGTTGGAATTTCGGAATTGATTCTGCACTTCCGAACATCCCCTACCATCGAGGGTGCACAAATGCTTTCTTTCGGCGTTATAATCTGTCAAAAGCGTGGAAAATTAACTTTAGAGCTTGACATTTCTAATACTATTAACAGTAGAACTGAGACGGTATGGTACGCGTAATTTCACCTATCTAAAGAAATTGAAGAAGATGGATAGATAATTTTTCGTGAGGGAGTAGGAAATATGTATTCTATTTCCTACTCTATCAAATTCTTTTCTTTTAGAGTCAGTTCTACAATCGACCGCTAAACTTCTAGTCAGAGGTAAGTTAAGCTGTCTCATTTTGCTTACTCTCATTGGCCAACATCAGAATTGACCTCAACTCAGCGCTGACTAGACGTTTAGTGGTCCATTTTAGAACTGATCCTTAGAGTGAAATATCATTCCTTAATGATGCTTTCACTAGGCTTCAGTATGGATATCTTCTTAAGACCTGAAGAATTTGAACTACTGTCATTAGTACACAAAGGGGGCTCAGGTATAATAAAGCTCTGAACTACATTGTTCTGGTATAAACGATTATTACATAGGAATTTTGTCGAGTGAACAGTGTAAAATAAATTTAAAAAATCTTTATCCAGATCATATGGACTCGTTGCATAGTGTTTGAAACATATTTCTGTTGACTATTATTTTGGACAAATATTAGAGCAATTACGTGAAAGCCACAGTTAATAAAATCTCTATTACAGCTACTGTTTGATCATAAATCGTGTTGACATTTAATTTTTTTTACAGGGAAATATACAACTACATCCTTGTTATTAGAGAACAACGATGACGAAATCATGAGTGCTTGCATAGAAGTTGCTCCTTCAATTTTGTCAATCTCTCAACTTAACAGTCAAGGGTTTTCTATACTTTGTCCAAAAGCAAATTTACGTATTGTTCATGTTCTTTGAGCTAGGTCTAACTGTTTTCACGTAAGAAATTAATATGAGAATCGGACAAGGTTTCCGTTCAGTGACCTGGAAAGTCATCTCAAGTAATTACGATCAGAGTGATAAAAAAGCGGAATTTCTTATACGCATGCTGCTGCATTGTGGAAAAATAGAGCAAACCTTATATAATGTGTCAGATGTGTACCTCAGATCTTTAAAAAAAATCCGTTACTATACGGACAATTGAAATTTCTCGTAAGTACCTTTGGAACTAATTTACCTTAAAAATTTAGTGTTTCTATGTTAGGCTCGAAAGCTTTTAAAGGACTAATTTTGACTACCTGTTAAGAACAAAGTATTTTCCAGAAACAATCAAAACGGGGGGGCCTCGATCGAATTCTGCTTCGTTTTCACAATCAGGGGTTCCAAATTGGAGCCTAAAATTTTCTTACAATGGCAAACCGAAATCAATATTCCACGATAAATAAAATTCGATGCAGCGCAACAAATTTAAAATATTTCGGGATTTTATTAGTGTCATTACGGTGGATATTAGGAGTTGAAACAGGATGTTATCTGTTTGTCAGTGTTTGTAATCAGACTTTTTTTTACAAGTTTAACGACTGTATAACTCTTTTCAAACTCCAGTGGGTCAGGACCTCAGAGTGGCCGAGAGGTTAGCGCGTCCGCTTTCAGTGAACGTGGTCAGGTTTTCTATTCCCGCCGGGTCTATTGAACAGAGTGGTTCGGCGAGAGCCCGCTTTAAAGAAAACTATAGGTCCCGTCCTTAGAAGCATAAAGGCTCGTTTAGAACGTTAATAATAATTCACTCACTCATTCCACTTCGTCGGTTTATTGATTGTTTGGAATCGTTACTGAGAGTTGCAATAAACATCATATACGGAGAGTTGCAAACAAAATTTCTACGAAATCAAATGTTCAACACGTCACCACGCAGCCCCGCAGTACAGGCGACAACGTCGTGAACTTCGAATCATCTATGGGTTCGATTCCCCTGACGAGCAGGTGCAACGACTATGCTAACTGAGGTTTTCGATTATTTCCCTCATTTTCTCCGGGTGAATACCAAGATTGTACCTTAAGTAAATCCAATACCATTACTATTCTCTATACTACCCTATACCGGCCTAAGCCAAAATGTTATAAGTGTTTTTAAAACACTTTTCACGATTAACCTGGTATAATATTCACAATTTTCATTACTATTCTGTGCTTCACTCAGGGCTGAGGACTGAGGGGTCGCACGAAATTACTGACTTACTGGAGTCGTAGTCGGCAAAAATATAGCAACACCGTCTCCTCTACATGGAAATTGTAGTATTAGAATTCCCCATAAAAAGATGCCATTATCAGTGGTATAAAGGAAGTGGAAAATTGGGTTCTGAGTTAATCGTTCCTTGAAAGCATATGCATCCACCTAAGAAGACCTCCCGCGATGCATATGTATACTTGTAGCGGTTAGTTATTGATTTAATGTGAATAGTAAAACTGCAATTATTGGCCTATGTTTCCAATTTCAAAACTACTGAATCGATTAAATCAATTTTTCTCTTCATTCGAGGTTATATTAAGGCCTATACAGAAATTACAATCTTTCCTACCTTAAACTAAATGATCTTCCTACAAGCCATAAACTTTCCGACCTTATATTCCTTTATAAAATAGTGGAGGTAATGTCCGCACAATATTTGTTTCAGTTACATGTTCCGAGAGGAGAGTTAAAAGCATGTGCGATGTTACATCAGAACTCCAAGATTATCTTCAGGTAAAAAAAAAGTTGTTCCACACCTTTACGCGTATCACTCTCTGACTAATCCTCTTTTATTTTACCTTCACAAATACCTTTATGATACATTGCAAAAGTTAGTTATCTTAATATCGTACCTATTGTATTTAGTTATATCTAGAGGAAGTGTACCAAAAGTAGCCACCATTTTATTTTTGTCTCTTATCAAAGAAACCCGGGCTCGGGCCCACTTTTGTCACACTTGATCTATTATATTTGTTTTTGTTTATATTAAATTATTCTGTTTTTTTATTATTTTATCCTATTTGCTAGTGAATGGTTAATAATACATAAATAAATAAATATAAAAGCGATTGTAATTTACACTAGAACATTGGCGGCGCAAGGCAATCTGGAGCCCGGGGCAAGTGAACTTGATTGAGGCGCTTTCGCAGACTGCTACTATCGGCCATAATATTATACTTCCCCGTTATTCGGAGCCCCTTGGGAAACTGGGGAACTCGCGTAGGCCTCACTAGCCAAGACGGAGAACTTCTCGTTCACTTGCTATATATAACCTACGCACGATAATGAATATTGAGATTTTGGAGAATCATGCTTTGCAACCATCCGACCCAAGGCAAGCGCACAAGTAAGAATCCTGATAGCATAGTTACTGCATCACCGACCACCATCGAGGTGCTTTACTGTTTAACGAGCAATTATTCACTTGTGGAGATCGGCATACAATGGGACGACCCCTTCCCCCCCCCCCCCAAAGGGCGAAATTAATACCATCTGAACACTGAAGAAATATTGTTTGGATCTTGGTCAGGGGCTTATAGGTGTGTGCTATATTCTTCACATTCACATAGTATACTGGATATAGCATGTTTCGTCTTAAAGAAAGCGCTATAAAAGCCAGCTGTTTAGCGGGTTTCTTATATCACAGGAGATTTCTTCATATGTTCTGCTATTGTGAAGTAAATTAAATGGGTTAATGAGGTTTCCCCAGATACAAAACAAACAGCGTTTCTTCCAGAAGTTTTTATTCGGTGGGGACTCACGAAAATTATAAACAATGCATATTGACTCTAATGTGCTAAAGATTTAAACAACAATAGTTTGTAATGTTCCTTAACAATGATGTTGTATTTCCTTTGTTACCCTCAAAATAATATGAACAATATGTGTTATTATATACGTATTTCAGTATACATATGAGTAATAAAAGTGTTAACACTAATTCTCTCGGGAGGGTGGTTAGACCCCAGGGAACAAAGTCCTTTCGAAAGCATGCCTGAAAGAAACAGTAAAAATAAAATGCTGTTGATGATATCAAGACTAGCTTGCTTATTTTTGAAGCAAATGTAATTTCTCAGCATTATATAACAATAATTATTAGCACTATTAATAAGACGCTGCATACTTCAAAGCATGCCAAAACAACCGTAACCAATAATGTGGAATTACTAAACTATATAGATATGTAAAAAAAAAACAAAAAAAAAAAAACAGAGGCTAGCAATTATCTTTTCAAGCGTCTATTTCCAAACAGGTCCTTCCCCAAGCACCATAAATGTTAAGGAAATTCACGCAAATACTTGTTATACATTTCTAATTTCTAAACGCTAGGGAAACTGTGCAGGCATCTTAAAAATAGTTGGAGAAGATATTTTACATTTGCAAAATAATAATGGAAAAGGTAAAATTGTAGACAACTTTTATTGTTAATTATGTTTCTGTCCTTCACTTTCTCATGAAATTCAAATTATTAGAAGAATTTTGGAATCGCTGAATTTTAATAATGTGTTCGAAAGTGATAAAACGAACTCAATTTGAAAAGTTTTGAAGAAGAATCCGATGCGAAATGGACATCGGACTTGTACCTGCTGTAGTAATATTTCAGGTACGCTGTGCGCGTACATCTAGGAAAATATATCATTTATACTTTTTGTAATAATGTCAGACACGTTACGCGTTACTAAATGGTAGAACAATTCTCAGTTTGTTCTCAAGCACTCCTGGCTTGCTAGTAGTGGAATCATTACTGAAAAATTTATATATCTTTTTGGAAATAAGAACTCATGGACGAAAATATATGATCTTTTGCACTTAAGAAATCAGAGCGTGGGTCCCATTTCCACCCCATTCCTCTAATGAGTCTCATTCGTCACTCTTGCACACCATCTCCACTTCACCCCATTTTAATACTTCGTTACTACTGTTAACCAGTTCTTAACTTCTATGCTAATCTTTCATTGACAAAATGGGCAGATTCTGTACGTATCGTCGCCAAGTATTTACGCGCCCAACGCGTTTTCTCACGTTTGGGGAGGTTTTGTGTAGAAGGTTGCAACTAGTGGCAGCTATATGTTGGATGGCCTCAAAGTATTTATTCTAAACTTTATATTAACGAAAATTCAGAGCTTGGCTCGTTGAACTTTTTTTGTGCGTCTCGATATATTTGGGAAATGCAGTTTTTCGATTTACATATATTACAAAAACGTTAGGACAGAGCTCTTAACTACATTAAAGATATAATTGCACTGGAGGTGAACTAGAAAACCTACCATCAGAGCCTTAGTAAGGGTGAGGCACCTGCCTTAGACGCCAAAGCTGGGAGGTGCCAAACAAGGGACATCGAAAACTATATATAAAAGAAAAAACTACAAATGTACTAAGCACCGAAATAAAGATATGTCAGGTTGAAAAAACGTTGGGCTTTACATGGAAATCACACGCAATTGGAATTATATTTTTTCGCAAAAAATATATATATATATAAAGTGTGATCATTGTCACGCGCATGCGCATTATTACGTTTTTTTTTTTTTTTTACAATTTCTATACAATATATTGAAATTAAAGTAAATTAAATCCCAACTAAAACGAGGGGCGACATTTTCTACATATGCCTCGGGCGCTGAAGTACCTCACAGCGGCTCTGCCTACCATAGTTACTTAACCAATTATTTGCGCAATTTCTGCTGCAGACAGAAAATATACATAACTGGTTCCGAAAATGTTGAAGAAATGGGCAAATTTGAGCGGACATGCACTAGTAATTATGCCTTCAGAATTACAAACGAAGTAGTTTATTGTCTATTTGACAATTTACTACAACTTAAGATGGTTTTCGAGCTTGTTTTTTAAACTTGAATTTTGAGATGTCCCAGTTTTTTCGATATCGTCCCACTGTTGAGTAGCGGGGCCCCCTCGACACTTGCGGCCCGGAGCGGGGGCCCGCTTGCCTTTCCCCTTGGGGTCGCTATTGCACTAGAACAATCGTGAGACTCAAGAGTCGAAATGGAAATTTATACGAAACGGAACGATTTAACTTCGTGAATATGCAATAGTTCTTTTTTGTCTGTGATTACCATATTGACGAAATGGAACAGGAAAGTTCCAGATATTTCCAAGCCCTTGTGCAACTGCAGAATCGATTATTTACATTATAATAGTTGTGCATCAATAATTGTTTCTGATAATTAAAGTCTAAGTCTTTGTTACCTCTCCCACTAACTTGTAGGTGAACATGAATTTTATTGAATTTATTTATAGCCTTTAAGCATATGTTGCTCACGTCGTAAGTCAATTTGAAATGTGAACAAGAAATTTGCTTAGCATGATGTCAAAACTAGCCTGATGATTCTCCTATGCAGTGATTCAATGCCTTGTACGTTGCGACTGTCAATTAATGTACGATATATAAATATAAGGGTCGGGGTACTTTGTTTTGAAAATTTAGTAGTCAGAGTCAAAGTTTCTGTTAACTGACTCCCCAGCCCTGTTTTCACATGATGTTTGTCGTCATTTGGGGTATGAAATATTTACTAAATTGAGAAAGCGCTATTAGAAGTATTCGCAACGCTAGGTTGGTAATAGTGCTAACTCGAGGATATTATGTTTTTAACTCTTAATGTGAACCGTATTGGCACAAATCAACTACCAGAAGCAAATTTATTATTTAATGCACTGTTTCTGGTTCATTATAAAATATTCATTTGCTTATAGTTATAATAAGTCAATTTTTTGCTCCATGGTTTGAATGAAAACGAAGCGGAATTCATAGAACCCGGTCGGACTAATTATCCACGTGTGAGTGACATCTCGTAGCGTTGTTACGTAACACACATGAAGTGTAAATTCAACTGCGAAATGCGCGTTTGCAAGGTGTGACCGTTGATTAATGGTTAAGGCGTACTCGTCCGATCACCGAAGTTAAGCAGCATCGGGCCTGGTGAGTACTTGGATGGGTGACCGCCTGGGAACACCAGATGCTGTTGGCATCTCTATGTTGTAAAGTTAGTGATCCAATTTGGAGCCAATTCTGTAAGATTATGAATAGGATTTTCAGAGGACAGTTTTAGAATTATCATAGTGAAGATATAGTATGTTTTCCGGCTTTTAAGTGTTTCCAAAGGCTTAGAAAAGAATTTATTTTTGGGTAACAATACAAACAATCGAAATTATGTTGAATAGGGATTATGTAACAGACCCATGTTATTGTGTTCAATTTTTGAGGGAACAAATCTTGCAAATCCCAACTGAAAATAGACTATAAAGGTTTGCCAATTATGAACGAGTTCTTTTAAAACATTTAAAACTTATATGTTTTAAAAATAAGTTTGTTGAGTTGTAATAGTAGCACTAATAGAGAATAAAAAAGTGTCGGCTTGTAGAGTGAAAGAACCCGGATTCAAATCCCGCCGGGGCGAATTTTTTTTTTTCGTTTTTTCTTTCAAAATACATTTATATCTGTTCATATTGCTTCTTAATAATTGCTTTCTTGTATTTTTCGTAGAATATCTTAAATCAGAGATCATGGGTTTGTGGAGGTTAGGTGCGGTCATGTATCTTAACACTTTCGTTTCTTTCTTTTGACAGTGTGGATTACTGCCCCGACCAAATCAATTAAAAGTAGTTAATAACTTTAAGAGCAGATTGGTATGTGGCAAAATGTCACAGTGTTTTAATGCCACCTGAGCGTTTAACGGAATGCCACTATCTTGCATTTTCCACTTTTCGCACCACATAAGGTAGGCCTATTCACTCTCAACTGAAGCTTTCACTGGTGTACCCTAAATACCCCATATCACTTCAGCTGACGTGTCTTGGTTCATAACAATTGCACGGGGAAAACAGCTTCAAGAAAAGTTAATGCATCTGCTACGGAACCATCAACGCGCCTTCGAAAATTTACTGTAAGGTCATCCAAAATCGAAATTATCGTCTCAAAAATTCTTCGGCATCTGAAGCAGAGTTGTCAAGACTTTCGCCTTTCTGCAAAAGTCGCGCAAATTTTTTATTTGTTCTGGTGTCACGTAATTCATTCTACTAATTTGTAACAAGTTTTGCGTGGTTTAACGCTGTCGTCAAATCATGCTTTGGCGACTGAAGGTAGCGAAGGAGTAAAACTGAGAAGTTTATCACACGCCAACAGAGACAAAATGAACGAGGCCTTGTTTATTCCTGCATGTAGCAATTCGGTCGTGTGGGATATTGCTTTCTCTAATTCAAGAAGACTATAATTACACTGCGGCGCTCTGTAAATCTCGTGTCACAAATGCCATCATACTGCAATCCGGGATAATTTCTTTGATATGATATTTTAAAATTGTTTCCACAACATTTGTGGTTTCCGAAGAGATAGCAAACTTGTTATTCGAAGAAGGGAAATATTACATTCTAATAGATTTGGAGAACATCAACAAAACCAAATCATGCTAGCACAATAATTTGTTTTAAGGATTTGTGCATGCTGTTTAAATGAATCTCCTAATGATTCATATTTCTACAGCACTAGATTATGAATGCACCTCTTGACTGTGTAAACATTGTGAATGAAGCTAGGTTACATAAAAAATTGGAATGTTCCGCTTCTTCAAAGGATATGGCCAACTGATCCAGAAGCTAAAATTTATCTTCAGACCAAAAAGTTTAATATGAACGAATATTGTTAAAAAAAATTATGTTCCCCTTTTAACTGTACTTGTTGCAAATTATAAAAGAAACAAGCTTTTGGTTTAAAAGGAGGAACTTCGCGCTGTGTTCGGCAAATTTTTGGTTAGCAATAAATTAGATGCAGACATAGGCAGTAAATTTCGGGAGTGTCCGGACACGCCCCACTGGCTACGTCGTTGATGTAGATGCTAATATCTAATCTTGTAAATTTCATGGAAAATCTAACTAAAGATGGCACTGAACATTGCGGCTTGAATTGAGACTGTTCAAGATCCCTGCCCGGAGTAACTGCGTCACGTATCTTAGATTCAAGCGCGTATCCTTAACGATCACCTGTTAAATTTAACTTTATGACCCGCAGTTTCCGTAAGCTGTTGAGCCATATGCACGCTATACTACTCATTCACTTGCAAATAATTGCTAAAGATACTTCTATAAGCACCTAGGGACAACCAGCAATTTAAAACGTGTCACGAAAAGCAATATCATTATTAGTTCTTTAAATACGCACTCGAGTTGCACAACAGATAAAAACCTGACGTCAAGCGGAGCAATATTAATTGCGCCACTCTGTGTTGTGAATGACATTTTTCTACAAAATCCCCAGACAGTAGGCCTATGTCTTGGGTTAATTTCAGTCAGACCTTCTCTTTACTACTCGCGATGCATATGACGTTTAACACGAAATCCATGTACTCGTCCTAACAAGCATTTAGCATAGTAGTCCTAAGTACATTTCGTCCTCATTTCACACTTCCTTAACACAAAACTTGCTATATTTTGAGTTGCAACACTCAGTCCTCAAAGTAGGGAACACGCCGTGCCCTTACCTTTTCCATCTTTGATTTTGCGTACTCCTATCCTTTTATTAATGGCGTACCTTACGGTCCTTACCTTTTCTAAACCACTTCTGCAACCATTCCCTTAACTTTTCTAACCCATTTCGAGTACTGGCATGGCTTCAACACAGGTTTGAAATTTTAAATATTTCCTGTAAATTTACACTTTTTTGCGAACTATAAAGTAAACTGTATCTCAATTATCACTCCAATCACATTACTAGATTAGGGCTAACTAAGGAGACGCCTAATTATCATACCTGAGGAGCAAGTATTGATGTTTGAAACATGCGTAGAAGAAGTACAGTAACCTCAATGAATTCCATGCAAGAATATATTTCCCTTTTCTGAGCAATCCATCAAATGTTAAGGGTTGCTTTCCTGTTCTTTTGTCTTCTTTAATTACCTATCTCACTCCTGATTCGCGAACAATGCGAATATATTTTTGACTTCAAATATTATCCTTTTATTTCGCGTAATAACTATTGTTAATATTTAACTGACCGCAACAATTGTTAAATTAAGCACTATTTGCTACTCAGCAGTTTAGTGTATTTGTAAAGTCACTTCCTGTGTGTATTACTAGGTTAATCAGGTCGTCAATTTTCTTCGTTCACTCTTAGCAGATAAAAAGATATTACTATGAAAGTTTTGAGACTGTGAATTAAGCTCATTTGAAACATGGCTTCAATTATAAATAATTTTGCGAAAGTTTCAACATACGAGAAAAATAAAACTTTACGTTAAACATACTACAAGTAAAGAAATAAAACTTGTTAGATTCGTTAAATTAGAAGCATTAACAACAAGTAAACAGGACATTCTACCTAAATGTTCTCAATAAGAACAAAACAGCATTATCTAAAGAACAATAATTTCAGTCTCAAGATATATTGTCACACTGGTTACAAGACTGATGAGAGGCCACGTTTGGACGATATTCCCGTTGGATGCTTTTTCCTTTTGGATGATTTTCCCGTTAACGAAACCTATTGGACGATTTTCCCTTTGGATGCTTTTCCCTTTGGGAGATTTTCCTTTGGACGGTTTTCCTGTGGATGCTTTTCCGTTTGGATGATATTCCCGTGACTGGTTTTAATATGAAATTAATAATACATAATACAATTTTTATTAGACGATTTTCCCGTTCTAGGAAATTTCAACCAAAATATCAGTTTGGACGGTTTTCCCTTTGGGTGATTTTCCTTTGGATGCTTTTCCCTTTGGACGATTTTTCTTTGGATGATTTTCCAAAAATCCTTGGACGGTATTCCCTTTGGATGCTTTTCCGGCTCCCCCTCCCGCCCATTCTAACTCACTCGTTCAGCTCGATCAACTGAAACACACTCATGCGATCTCCCCTCACTTTATAGTCGAATAGTCCGCACCTTCGTCTCACTGCTTTTGCTAGAAGACGAAGACCCTGTGTTGTATCGTTTAATGTTAACCCAAGAAATAAAGGTTTGATGTCGGGAATAATTAGGAGAAAGCTGAATTTTGGCCAGTTGTGCATCATTACTAGAGGTGCATTTTCCCAAAAGTCCCCGCCCTCCCCCCCAATCCCCTCCGAACTATAAATGTACAGACTTTCAGAAATTGTATTATTTCTCCGTAACCAATAAACATAGCGATATGATTCTTGTTTGTTATAATTCCTAGATGACAGGCCATAAAAGCGTTTGTCATGCGTTTTGCGCTATTTCCAGTAGTTTTGCCGTAACTTAGATCAAAAGCGCAAAATAACGATATTTTACTTTCAATAGTTACACTTTTTACGGTGTAGCTTGTTTTAAACTCAATATCAAAACATGTTCGAAATAAAATTTCTTGTTTCATAAGGTTTAAAATGATGTATCAATATGGTTGAACAATTACTTTGTTAGCTAGTGAGGTAGCAATGACGCGCAACAGCGCGCGAACAATGCTTTACCTTCGCCCCATCACCCTATCCACATTAGGCAGTTGTGAGCTGTCGACGATTATAACAGTTTATCTTTGGTGTGGAGTGGCAAGTAAAATAACTGATGAATTGGTAGCGTATTTTGACGGCCTTTCCATGTGGTATATCCCGTACTCAGGAAGCATGCCAGCTTGCAACAAAGTTGGATCACGTCAAAATTGCTATGTGAGTAGTGAATTAAAGTGAAAGAAAGAAGCTACTTCAATTGTAAGCTATTTCTGTACTCAGCAAGAGAAAGTAAAACCTCATGGAATTTTTTACGATAAGGTTAGTACTATCTCTGTTAGTTGAAAATTAAATGTATTTGGTAGTTGTAGTTTTTAGTATATGTTACCTTTGAAGATTTTTTTTTTTCAGAGCGTAGTAATCTGTTAATATTTTAAAGAAACTGTCAGGATCTGGTGAAAATTTACTTAGCAGAATGAGTGCATTTAACTTAACAAATTACTTATTTATTATAAATACAATAAAAGAAGAATGGTTGATTTTGATGTATTGTGCTCTTAGTGGAACATACCTTGAAAGAGAAACTGTAATAGTGAAAAGAGAATTACGGACGTTATTGAGGCAAATTTGAAATGAAACGATGGACTATTGGAAGGAGAAAGTACTATTGGGTTTCACAGCGCGTGCATACAGAACTGTATAAGACATACTAGTATCAAAGCTGATTATAAATCAATGCAGACCAATAATTCATCCCATCTTTCAACATCTTCAACACCCATAGGGCTGCTAGGAATGATGTGGCAATCGTTTCCCACAGGAAACTACATTGTCGTCGCTCTGACATCATCAGGACGCCGGAATTCGTCAGTTCCAGACTTCTGTCCAAGCTGCCATCGATTAGGATCCTAGAAATTCCGTAAGGACACTCGCCAGAGAGCTTTAAGTTGACGATGCCACTATCCGATGTGTGGTTCAGGAAGACTTTCGTTACAAGTCGTACATGATTCGACGAGGAGGGATCTTGTCCGAGAAAACCAGGGGAAACTGCCTGACCAGAGTCAAGCGCGTTCTGAATAGGCTGAAACATCCGAAGGATCCAGGAGTGTTAAGAATTTTTCTGATTAGAAAATCTTTGACCAGGACCAGAAGGTGAACTGCAAAAATGATCGGTGGCTGTGTAAAAGCCGCGAGGAGGTTTCGACCGTAATGCACACTAAATTTTCCGCCTCAGTGATGGTTCTGGGGGTGGTGAACAATGAAGGCGTCGTAATGTCTCCACATTTATTTCTTCAGAGTCAACGCCGTTGCTTACGCCGAAGCATTGAACACGGTTGTGAAGCCCTGGATTACTGCTGTAGCACGTGGGAGGCCTTAGGGTTTTTCGCAAGACTCCGTACCATCTCATACAGCCCATACAACTCAAGAATGGATGGCTGAAAATTTTCATGACAATGTCACTCCCAACATGTGCCTCCATCTCCCCAGACGTTAACCCACTGGACTATTATATATGGGGAGTGGTTCAGAGAGACTCTTATAGGCATCCAAACAAACAGTTGCGGCTCTCAGGGCAGCTGTTGTGGATACAATTGCAAACATTCCCAAGACTCAGCCTACCTACCCTACACCACCCTAATTTGAGATTGCAATCATTACCATACTCAGAATTTTTTTTGTCAAGCTTCCTTTCTTCTTCGAAATACTACAGATTCGTAGCAACTATATGTCTCAGGGGTCTAGGACGTTTCGGTGTAGGACGTTCCGGTGCACGAACGTTTCGGTGTACGGATGTTTCGGTGTGAGGACGTTTGGGTGCAAAGGATGATTCGGTGTAAGGGTGTTTCGGTGTATGAAAGTGTTGATGTAAAATACTTTGTTATGTTCAAATTCAATTTGTGTATCATCATAAAGAGAAAAACATAGTACAGTAATTGTTTTTTTTTTATTGAGCGAAGTAGTCTATAACTTCTTTTAGTGTATAATGTAAAGAAGTACCGTGAGTATTAGTCGAAGGATTAAAATATCAACTACCGCTAAAGGATGTAAAGTAGAGTGTAACTAGCATTAAGCCTTGTGTCTCAGATTTTTAATTAATGGTAATGAATGACAATGCTATAGTTAAGCATGATTTAAATTAAGATTTTTATATTTGACACTTAACAAGTTTGCTTTCTATTTTTCCTCTTGATTGGTCTTTAGTTTGTAGTTTATGAAAGTGAAATTTTAATTGGAAGAATTTTCCATCATAGAAAACTTGACTGGTGTCAATATTCATGGCAGTAGGATGGGGCGGTATTCGTCTTAATACATAGCAGTGAACTTTTAATTAAAACTGGCCTGTGATTGGTGGAGAGGAGCCTAAAATTAACTTTTAGTTAGAACTGTTCTGTTATTGGTGAATAGAAGTGTTATGTTACTCCGGATTTTTTTTTTTAGTATATTTTAGTGATAGCCATGCAAGGTTCCCACTCATTTGGCTAAAACGAATTCCCTGGCTTTTCCAGGCTACTACTCAGATTCACGGATAATTCAGAACGATCGAACTTGGAAAAGGCTTTATTCAAGCTTTCGAAGTTCAGCCTATAGCAGCTCTGCCACCTGCATGATCAAGTGGCGGGGCAGCTTCAGAATAGTATAGTAGGCCTATATATATAAACTGGCCTATTCAAAAGTTCTGGAGAAAAAAATCAATAGCAAAATTAAACATGATACATGACCGTTCTTGTGTCGATAACTGGCACCTTTTGTACTCAAGGAAGTTATCATGGGATCTTAATAACTCTTCCAAAATAATTTAATGCGACCTTAATCTCTTTACAAATATTCATCCACATATGGGCAACGTAAATTAATGACAAGTTAGCATTGTAACCACTCAAGTGTTTTTTCGAGTTAAATTCGGATGCAAGACTACGGATATAAAATGTCACAAGATACTCAAAATATGTAACCTTCCATATTATCCTTACAATACTAGAAGTGAAATTTTTAAAAAATATAGCAACTATCAGTGATGCCAGAGGAAACTTATCATGTGCACAGAATACTGAATGGAAGAAACTCAATGGTACAGGACCCTCTTGGCACACAAAGGATTTGAGTTCAGTTCTCGGACATGCATTCATTAGTCTGTCAGGTTTTTCAAGTTATGTTCACACTAACGAGTTACTCTGAATAATACCGTTCTTTTATTTAATGGTGAAAGTTCTAATTCAATAGTCGCTCAAAATTAAGATTATGTTCAAATTGACTATTACAGAAATTGCTGTAATCAGTGCTTTACGCAGAGTCCTTAGGGAGGAAAATCTACCCTCAAAGTTTTGATTTTTCCCTCAAAAAGTTCTTACAAAGGTTTTCATCTTTCTACATCGTAAGGAATTAGAACTGGAAGAGTTTGTTACATTTATATTTATTACACTGAAACCTCGTTTATCCGGATGGGACCGGACTCTTTCCGCATAAACCAGATTTACAATATTTTCATGTTATAAGCGCCTGCAAATACATAAATAGTTTACCATTATTATTGAGAAACATGGTAAAATAAACGGTAAATATAGTGAAACACTCTACATTTACACTACGGAGAATTAATTAAATGCGCTAATTTGTATAGGATGTATTTTGAAAACGACAAAAAATTACTTTCTATATTTCGAAATTCGTTCCGGATTAACATGATTTTAGTGTACCTCAAAATTCCTTTGAAGAGCCCAAATTCTCAAATGAACCCCTTCGATTACTTCTAAAGCTGTTCCGGTTTTTAGCCCGCTCCAACATAGCCGGAAGGTGGTTTCAAACAAAATGTAGCCGCAGATAGCAGTTTGTTTGCAGTTTGCACAACGTGAAAAGAAATATTGCTGTGTTGTGTCTAAAACAAAAACTAACTCATCCATAATACAACGGTTAATTTCTATTCTGGGTTGTATCTGTAATAAATTAAGACAATGATGTTGTTGCTCTCAGAAGCTTCGATGGAGTTAAACTCAATTCAGGAGAAAAAATTCAAAAAATTGGTGTCAAAAGTCACCTTTCAATTGGCTCTCTTGAAACTTAAAAATAGGCAAGGTTTTGAGCCAAGGACTTGTCAGTGAGTAAAAAGTCTTTGCAACTATTTATCTTCCTCCGCGTTGAGAGTGAGCACAAAATTAGTATTAAATGTCGTGTGCATCGCGAATACTGAAAATATGATATAACCTACCTTCGCTCGCTCGCCATTATGTCAATGAATTTTGTGGCAAAGTACCTGAAATTCATAACATGAAATTATGCCATTTCTAGTACTGCGTATGGTGCCATGCTTGTATGTGTTGATTACATGGCGGGTGTATTTATATATAAAAAAAAATCATTAAAATTATTATGGTTACCAAAACCAAATATTTAAGTGGACAATTTTATGGATTTTGATCGTGTGAGCTATGCTATTCCGACACGTCTTATTATACAAGAAATGTCTGCTGTAACAAAATTAAGGTTTTAAACAATATGTTCGGAAAAACAAAAATCCATACCTAATATTCCCTGACTTTTCTAGATGTCTGAAATTATCCATGAAATTCCTAGATTTTTCAGTTCCACTGACTTGTAAGCTGAATTCCCTGACTTTTCAGTTTTCTCGATCACTGAGAATCATGCCTTACCAGCTACTAATTCAGAATGCTGTAGTATTTGAGATTTCGACGCTAATTTCAACATCTTTTAATGTATTATAAAGTGTTTCTATGTGGAGTTAGTTTTTATTTAGCCACTCTTATGAATGACGTATAATTAAACAAAGATCGTTTATTTATGAAATTTTCTGTAATGCTTTGTTCACATTTCTAACATCTTACCATGGTAAACGTTAATCGAGATCATTTTAGAAATATAAACTCAAGTTACCTTTAACGCGGGTTTCAAATTTAACCAGCGTCTTCTTACGTTCGTAATCTAAACGCGGCTTACTCATTAGGCGCGACTCATTTCGTGAGTTTATTTCTGTCTTTATGGAAATATATATCATCCTAGTGATGCGTATCACTTTTAAAGTATAAAAGAATGATGGCAGAACTAATCTACAGAATGTTAAAATTTACATTTCTTTTCCAAAACAACTAAGTTAGTATTGTAAAATGTTCTGGCATCCTTTGAATGCCAAATAAACCTTTAACTTAGTGACATCTTCCAGGTCCGTGAAAGTTTTTTTTTTTTTAAATAGCTTGCCGGTCCGTGAGTATAAAATGGTTGAAAACATTGTTCTTAACTATTCCCGACTAGAGCATCGTTCGGAAACTTCTTCAACCCTTTAACGTTTTGTCTGTGCGAACCTTGCTAGGGGGAAAAAAAAGTCTTATGGCACTTCCCAATTTCCATACACCGTGAGGAACACTATGGTATTAATAACAGTTAAGAAAAATATGTTTACTAACATTTTTTTTATTCCAGGTATAAATTGTAATAGACAATCAAAATTGTAAATTGCTAAATGAAAATTGTATACATTCGACGAACTATGTAACGGTGGCAGGAGTATTTTGCTTGGTTCCACTAAGCTCGAATGAAACGTTTGTCACACGTGGAACTAAATATCCTCGCAAAGGCCATTCGTTCGTTTCATAATTAGCACGGCTTTTCCACTCGCAAAGAAAGCAGTAATACTTCGTATAACCAACCCTGCTGGAGACCAAGTTACAATACCTACCACTTTCAAATCGCCACAAACCTGTATATTCCATTTGTGTGGTGCATCAGGGAAGCCGATGTCTTCAAAACAAAAACCAATGAAGCAAAACGAAGGCCATTTTCGTATTCAGCGACATGGAATTACTAAAAAAATTTGGATCCACCAAAGATATATTTTGGTTGTTGACCAGTGTAATTAATAAATATGTCCTTCATGACATATTTATTTGAGATCCCGTTACAATTTGAAAAATATGTAGACCTAATACTATTTTGCTATTTCTTATCTACTACCTTACCTAAACAAAAGTATATTTATAATTACAAAATATTTAGAGTGTCTGTAACTTTTGTTAACTAGATAGGACGTTTCCGTGTAAAGATTAAAATTTTTACACCAAGATATCCTCACACCTAAACATCCGTACACCGAAACAGCCGTGCACCCAAACGTCCTACACCGTAACGTCCGGCACCCATGTCTCAGCAAGGACCTGTTTTGTTCATTACTACTTTCATTTTATTGAAGATTTGACATCTTCCACAACCATCATCGGGATTTTCCTTTGTTCAGTTTATCTCCAAAGGTCAGCTAAAGATAGAAAAATGTGCGTATTCCTGATTCCTGGAAATAAACAGAAGGTAATCACTGGAATGTTGAACAAGAGAACCTTTAACCCCGCGGCTGTTTCCCCCCTTTCAACGAGGGAGGAAATAGAAACTATTCCGGTGTAACACATTTTAACTCTGGTTATCAGAAAGTGAATATAATTTACTTCCGAGTGCGATTGTACACTACTGTTTTCCGTAGTTTTCGGGATTATGAAGAGAGCAGAAAATACACTTGAAAAATATTGTTTTCAAGAAGAAATAAAAGGTATGTTTATATATCTAACACACATCTCATATATTATGTAAAAATTATATGTATTTTTAAAAGAGAAGATAGGCAAACATTGTAGAGCTTTTGTAAAAATAAAATCATTTTTATGGTCTTTAGGTATCTATTGCTCAGGGGGATGCGGCGTTGGACCAACACTTCGTATGACCAACAACCTCTCAAGCAGCAAGAACCGGCGTACGACCAACACCCCAGGGCAAAATCCTGTGTTGGTCCAACGCTTGTAGTACCAGCGTTCGACCAACACAGGATTTTGCCCTGGAGTAAAAAAAAAAATATTTAAGATGATATTTTTTATTATGTTTTTAGGTTTTATATATCTAGGGCGTCGTCAATTTTATTGTTAGTCCAATGCCGTGTTGGTCAAACGCTGTGTTGGTTCAACGCCGTGTTGGTCCAACGCAGTTCAGTCAACACGGTGTTGGACGAACACTATAATCAACGTACGACCAATGACCTTACCAGAGTCATACTGGAAGAAAATAAATATTTTGTGTAATCAATGTGAAATGTGGCTTTCTTCTAGAAACATGACTGATTTTTTCAAATTTGCAATGTATTTTTGTAACACATTGTCTTAGTGGGGCAACAAGGATGTAACGAAAGGAGTGGAATGTTAAAAAACATAGGGTGTAACGAAAGGAGTGGAATGTTAAAAAAATAGGATGTAACGAAAGGAGTGGAATGTTAAAAAAATAATTTATTTTAGTAACGCCGCTGAGCGTCAGATTAATCCCAAAGCTCACAGAATTAACGATCTGATACTTGCATATGCCAGCGATTGGGATTGGGGCTGCACTCTCCTTCCAAAAGTCACTTAAAAAGAACTCCATGGTAAATGCCCTTACAGAGACATACAGTACCTGCGTAAGATTTTTTTTTACATTTAATGTTAAATTTGAAGTTTCTGTAGAAAATGCATGTACTTTCTTTTAAATCTGGAATGTTATTTTCACTACGCACCACCTTAGGAGAACAAACGGTGTAATAAAAGTTAGTGGAGCGTTACAAATATTCCAGTGGCGGTAGGCGGAATGCCAATGAGCGTTAAATTAATCGGAAAGTTACAGAATTAATGCTCTGATGCTAATTGCATGATCCAGTGTCTGTTTTGGTGGCTGTAGCCCCCTTTCAAAAACCCTTTAAAAGAATTTCACGGTAAATATACTCAGCAGGGATATATATTTGCAGAACCTAATTTTTGGTACAACTAATGTGAAATTTGGCATGTCTGTAGTTCCAAATTTTACGCCGAGCCGGACATTTTTTATTGCACCCCCTGTGCCCCCCCCCCC
>JAGDQP010019747.1:21848-34404 GCA_022664845.1 Lepisma saccharinum | reverse complement strand
CAGCAAGTGTCAGCATAAATGAAACAGCAAGTGTCAGCATAAATGAAGCAGCAAGAAGTGTCAGCATAAATGAAGCAGCAAGAAGTGTCAGCATAAATGAAGCAGCAAGAAGTGTCAGCATAAATGAAGCAGCAAGAAGTGTCAACATAAATGAAGCACCAAGTTGCAACATAAATGAAGCAGCAAGGGACAAAACAGATGACGGAGAAAGTACTGATTGTTTAGGCGTGAAGTCTCAACCTCAAGATGAGAAAGAATCAACTTCAGAAGTTGATGAACTATTATCCAAGACTATTTCAACTAGAATATCTGCATTAATAAAATTCGGAAAAGTATTAGAAACAGCAAAATTAGCTACTAGTGCCAATGTAGGTAAACCAATTATAGCCAATGTTAACTATCCCTCTTCGTGTAAGGATACCGGGCATAATATTGCAGATGATATCCGTCTTGCTGTGAAACAAAGTATTCTGAAAGATTATTGCCTGCCTGATAGTTCTTTAGTAATACCAAGTGACCAAACAAATAAAAGACTGAATGTAGAAGACTGTACTGGTACCAGAACTGTTCCTAAAGGTCAACCTGAAGTATTTGGTAAGTCAGAAACCATAAATGATTTATCTTTTAATGTGAATACGAAAACAAATGGAACAGTTTCTTGTGCTCTAGAAAACTGTGATACAGTTGACAATGTTGTTGAAGAACCAAACGTAAATAGTCGTTGTTTGCCAAAAGATGTTGCACAAACCGTAGCTGTAGCCAATGCACAAGATGTAAATCATGACAACTTGCATAATGCAATAATTGAAAATGAAATTTTTGAAACTGTGCCGAAGGAAGCAGCAGGAACTTCGACTTCTACAGAGAGATTGAGACACAGTGAAATTCAGCAGGTGAATAATTGTTACAGTGCAAATGAAAACGATGTTATTAGTATAGAGGAAAAAACTTCGGCAGACAATAAAGCCGAGGCAAGTAAATCTCCGGCCAAGGGTATAAGTGTGATAAAAGAATCCATGTTGAAAGGTAGTTCAGAGAATATGGAAAAGGTAGCTGTCAATTACCCAGATGTAACTAGTACAAATATACTACCAGCTGTCAGTAGTCTTGAAAGCGAAATTAAGTGTACGTCAGATGCCGAAGTTGATGACCAAAATACAAAGAGCGAAGAAATGAGTGGATATGATGAACGTATAGAAAATGCTGTTGTAGAACAGGTAGAAATTTGTATGGCTGAAGTACACGTCGTATCAAACCCATTTCCAAACATAGAAGAAAAGGATTATGTAGAATCAACTTGTTCCAGTGAAGAAGTAGCTTGTGTTGTTAATTCTGAAGTAGACTGTGTTAACCTGCAAGTGGAACCAAAGCAAATTGAACCTAAGACTGACAATATATCAAGTAATGATTCTAATATTCAAGAAAATAAGTGCTTGCATGAAGTGACTGAGAAAATTGATGATGAGAACAAATTATGTGAGCAGAACGCTGACAATGATGTGAAAACTTATCAGTCCGCTTGCAGTAGTGATCGAAGTTGCTCCCAGGAACCTATGGAAAAGCAGCCTGATGGAAACAGTGTTGACTTTAATTCTGAAAAGACTGAAAACGAAACGGAGCAAGAGAGAAAAGCCAACAGTACTGAAGTGTCGCCGCTGGTATCAGGTAAAATTCCTTGCGATGGCTCATTGCCAGCCGAAGAGAAATCAGAGATTTCTGACAATTTTCATCAAATTACTCAGGAAGAAAATATGCGGTTGGGTGTTGCGGATACGTTCCGAACTGAATCAAACTCTCAAACGGGAGTTAGTAACCTATCAACTGAGGAACAAATCTCAACTGCTGATCCAGAACTTGAAGGAGATCCTGTGAAGGAGAAGTCATGTGTGAAGCAGGAGGATACGGATATATATGCAGATAGGAAGGTAAATGAAACATCCTGTGAAAATAAATTGTCAGTTGAAAGTAGAGTTGAAGACGATGACAACAAATCTGCTAGTACTGAAACTGAAATAGATAATAAATTGTCAGTTGAAAGTAGAGTTGAAGACGATGACAACAAATCTGCTAGTACTGAAACTGAAATAGATAATAAATTGTCAGTTGAAAGTAGAGTTGAAGACGATGACGACAAATCTGCTAGTACTGAAACTGAAATAGATAATAAATTGTCAGTTGAAAGTAGAGTTGAAGACGATGACAACAAATCTGCTAGTACTGAAACTGAAATAGATAATAAATTGTCAGTTGAAAGTAGAGTTGAAGACGATGACAACAAATCTGCTAGTACTGAGACTGAAATAGATTCAAAGACCGAAGAGGATAGTAATGAGCAAATACTGGTCATTACTGATGCAAATGATGTATCGATACATATCAATGTTAAAGAAGTTCATTTAAGTGATATCGAGAGTTGCAACGGCAGTGAACGTAAAAACTCTTGTGAAGAGAGAGAGGATATTTCTTCTCAGGCGTCTGAAAATGAGGGTGAAGATTTGGAGAGAACAGACTCAGGCTACGCAGAATCTTTAGACCATAGTTATTGTCAAGAGAGACCTCCGGATACAAGTGAAAATAAAGACGTTTTGGCTAGTGACGTTAGTAAAACAAGTAACAAGCCAGAAACTGATAAAGATACAAGAATCACGCAGACGAATGATGACACTAAAGATATTCTCACTTGTCAAGCCGCAGACGAAGGTAATCTCACTTGTCAGACCGCAGACGAAAGTAATCTCACTTGTCAGACCGCAGACGAAGGTAATCTCACTTGTCAGACCGCAGACGAAGGTAATCTCACTGGTCAGACCGCAGATGAAGATAATCAAGTTGATGTTCTTTCATCGAATGATGTGGTTAGTGATCCTTCTTCGAGTGATATGTTTGGTGATACTTCTTCGAATGATACTTCGGATAAATCAAAAGAAGGGGAGTCATCTAAAATAGTCGAATGTGAAAAGGATCTTAAACTCTCGGATGCGGTATCTGTGACTTCTGTAGTTGAAGACCAGTTAAATGATGCTAAACAACCTGACGATGAGAAGAAAGTGGAAATTGGAGTGGAACCATCTACAAACGACACAAATGGGAAACCAGTAGCTAGTGAAGAAGATCAATCTACCAAAGAGTCAATATTGGGTGCCTTGGGACTTCAATCTTCGCGAATGATTAGTGGAAAAGAAAATGGTTCCTCGGGTACTTTGAAAACTGTCATAAAAGTTCCTCGGTCACCAGACAAACTAAATCCATTGCCATTCAGAGTTGTTTTCAAGCATGGTAAAGCACAGAGTTCTTCAAAAAAGCAAACCTCGGGACCCAAAGCAGTGAAAAATTGGTCTGTGAAGGAGAGCTCATCTACAGAAGTACTTTGTTCTACTTGCAATAAGGTAAGATAATAGTTCCATAACTTGCTGTGTTTTTGATCTCAGTCGTTTTTTCTGAGGGAATTTCGGGATATATATTATGTACGTGTCATTATTTAAGACTATTTTGCGTAAGTTTTATCCTTTAATGCATTCAGTTACGAGGTGATGTAGGTAAAAGTAGCCCGATGCTGTAGTATCTTTTCTTTACCTTCTCGCCGGCAAACTAGTCTGAGAAGGATGTTCGAGATCTGTAATATTCATAGAAATGTGCACCAAAGTAGGATTTGGAACACGATGCCTATTATCAGTATTGGGAAATTATAGTTTTCAAATTTGTTGTATCACCGTATTGAGACATTCCATGTCAGATCAATCACCTTCTTCACCTCACCAGTTCTGATTTTGATGAAAGTTGGTATAAAGGACACATATGACAAAGTAAGTAATTCTGCTAATTTTCAGGTTTTTATTTTGAAAATTGTCCAAGATACAAAGGTCATAAAAATAATTTCTTTTTAGAAAAAATTACTTACTCACATACATAGAAATAGTTGTAACCTTTTCCCTAATTGTAGTACAGTGAAAATTCAAACATCATTGGAAAGCTAAAGAATAAAGCTTTCAATTGATGACCTTCTGACGGCAGATTACAGTTTCAAGGTCATTCACTGTGATCTTTGACCTTGAATATCTCAAAACATGCCATGTCAGAAAATTATTTAAAAAAATAGATTTTATTGCCACATCATTCTTCTACCCATGTACCAAATATTAGGCTGGCACCACAATGGCAGGGCAGTGCAGAATTAATGGGAGTGACATGCTGTACACGTCTGCAGGTAAGGCACAGAGACATACCATGCAATAAATATTTCTTATCTTGAGGCTTTGGGTTACATGAAATCTTTATATTTTGTAACAAACTAGCTGATTTGTAACACTACTGCAAATACTACTAAAACGCTTTAAAACATTAAATCCACATGTTTTTATTTACAACAATCCATATTTAAATTTAAAAATTTATAAACTAATTTATTTATGTCTGATTGTTGTTTTAACTTAAACATTGGAAACATTGTATTTATTGCATTGTTATTACAATGAAATCACTCTTTTTATTAAATGGTTCGCGCCACAGTCACTTCCGGTTTACAAAAATATGACAACTTCCCAAGCTAAACCATTATCAACTCATGTGTGAAAAATTATTGCAATCTGTCCAACGTTCTTGGCGTGATGAGGGTCAGTCCATGCCAAATCAGGCAGAAAAAGGGTGAAATGTAACCCATAGTTTCCGATTTTGATGAAATTTCGTACACACATTCTTGGAAGGGTTCTTAGTATAAATCCCAAGTTAGCTGTTTCTAGGCCACCTGTATCCAGAGTTACAGCGCATCAAAGTTGACATGTTTTGTCATCAAATGTTGCCGCGACAGACACTGTACAGAGACAAACCCATTTTGATTTTTTTTTTTTTAATCATGCTTTATGAACTGTAAAGGGCAAGATTAGGTATTTCTTATGTAAAATTCATCAGAGAATCCAAATTTGATAACAAACTTGTGGTAGAGCCAATAGTTTTTGAGATACGGGTTTACGATTGCGAAATAGCAGTTTCTGAAATGATGTTCACCTTGCAACATAATACCGTGAATATCTCAAAAGGAACACCAGATACAGATATGAGACTTGCACCATTGGAAAGAGAAGAAAATTTCCTATTGGATGATGTAATAAAAACAGTGGGTTCTCGGTGGGAAGTCTATCTCCAAAGCACTTTTCTGTTTTTACCTCATTATATATAATGGTGTGGACATTGCAACATAACATAAATATATCACGAGCAACACCAGATACAGATATGCAACTTACACCATTAAAAAGACCAGAAAATTTGCTATAGAATGTTGTAATAAAAATAGTGGATTCTTGGTGGGAAGTCCATCTGCAAAGCACTTTTTCTGTTTTTATATCATTATTTGTATGTGCTTACGTTGACTGCAATATAATACCATGAATACCTCAGGAGGAACACCAGATGTAGACGTAGGACTTGCACCATTGGAAAGAGCAGAAAATTTCTATGGTATTTCTAATGGTGAAAGTCCCAGAAAATGGATACATCTGGTGTTCCTCCTGAGTTATTCATAGTTTTATGTTGCAAGGTTATCGGCAATTAAATATATACATAATGATGTAAAAACAAAATAGTGCTATCTACATGGACTTCTCACCAAGAACTCACTCTTTTTATTACGTCATGCTACAGAAAATTTTCTGCTCTTTCCAGTGGTTCAAGTCTCATATCTGCATCTGGTGTTCGTCTTGAGATATTCATGGTATTATATTGCAAAGTCAACGTAATTATATGTAAATAATGATATAAAAACAAAAAAGTGCTTTGCAGATGGACTTCCCACCAAGAATCCACTATTTTATTACAACATTCTATAGCAAATTTTCTGGTCTTTTTAATGGTGTAAGTCTCATATCTGTATCTGGTGTTGCTCGTGAGATATTCATGTTATGTTGCAATGTCCACACCATTATGTATAATGAGGTAAAAACAGAAAAGTGCTTTGGAGATAGACTTCCCATCGAGAACCCACTGTTTCTATTACATCATTCAATAGAAAATTTTCTTCTCTTTCCAATGGTGCAAGTCTCATATCTGTATCTGGTGTTCCTTTTGAGATATTCACGGTATTATATTGCAAAGTGAACATCATTTCAGAAACTGCTTTTTCACAATCGTAAACCCGTATCTCAAAAACTATTGACTTTATCACAAGTTTGTTATCAAATTTGGATTCTCTGATGAATCTTACATGAGAAATACCTAATCTTGTCCTTTACAATTCATAAAGCATGATTTAAAAAAAAAAAAAAAAATTCAAATGGGTTTGTCTCCGTAAAGTGTCGGTCGCGGCAACATTTGATGACAAAACATGTCAACTCTGGATACAGGTGGATTAGAAACCGCTAACCTGGGATTTATACTAAGAACCCTTCCAAGAATCTGTGTACGAAATTTCATCAAAATCGGAAACTATGGGTTACATGACCTGCCTGATTTGGCATGGAATGACCTGGAATAAATATCGTGACATTCATTTTTATTAATTATATAAGATTTATATGAATCTGGCTGCAGGACATATACTCCCATTTAACCTGCACTGTCTTGCCATTGCGGTGCCAGCGCTGCCATTTGGTACATGAGTAAATGATGTGGCAATATTTTTTTATTATTCTGAGATGGCATGTTTTGAGATCTTTAAGGTCAAAGGTGACAGTGAATGTCCTTGAAACTGTAATGTGTAGTCAGAAGGTCATGTAGGGTATCAATTGAAAGCTTTATTCTTTAGCTTTTCAACGATGTTTGAATTTCCACTGTACTACAATTAGGGAAAAGTTACAGCTATTTTTATGTATGTGAGTATGTCAATTTGTTTTTTTCTAAAAATTTTATTTTTATGACCTCTGTATCTTGGACAATTTTCAAAATAAAAATCTGAAAATTGGAAGAATTACTTTCTTTGTCATATGTGTCTTTCATACCAACCTTCATCAAAATCAGAACTGATGAGGTTTTTTGATTGATCTGACATCATAAAAAGGCTACTTTTATGTACGCTACTCTGTGGCGGATGAATCATGACCACGTAATTTTAATTGAGATTAGCGTAGGAAAGAATAACTTTAATATAAAAGAAGGAAAGAAAACTTTACCGAGATATAGAAATTAAATCTTTAGAAATTTCAAATTTGTTGGCAAAAATCCTTATGGTAGAAGATTGCCAATGTGTTTCTCATATTTCCTATATACTAGTAATTACATTCTTTGTCAAAGTTAAATTATAAACTTTTTGCAGACTTATTGGAGGAAAGTTCACTTACCTGTGATCAGTTTCGGGAAATCACGTAGTTGCATTTTTTTTTAACCAAGCTTTCAGAGGGGAATATTTTCAAGATGTAGGATAATATAGTCGACAACAGTAACTGTATGATGAGATGGGAATATATCTTGGATATCATCTCCTTCCTTCCATATCAGTGAAGTGGCACACGAAATATTTACTAATTATACTCGAAACAAGGTTATCAAATTTAGAAAGTTTGTAATTGTAGTGATGCCTTTTCTGGTTCATTAGCGCATGTTAGTATTGCCAGGTACTTACATTGGAAAGTATTCATTTTTATGTCAATATTTCCTCAACTTTCACATGTTAAGTTTTTTGAAAATGGAAAACAGTTCATGTTTACCATTCCATGATCTACTTTTAAACTAGGAAAAGTTTCATAAACAATTCTCTTAATGTTGTTCTCAGGTTTCTGTATGAATTTTCTTCCGTAGTAATACATTTAAGAAATTCTAGATGGTGGGACAAACCAGATGTCACATTATTATTGTTATTATTTTCTTGGAATTGCTCATGTATTCCGTACATCTTAGGCACCGTAGTAAAAAAAAAAGCTGAGAAACAATTCGACCAAGTATTTAAACTAGAAAATCAATATTAACTTTCTTAAAATTATAGTGATTCTCAAATATTTTATAATACGTTAACATCACTTTTATGTATACTGTTGTAAATAATTGTATCTAAAATAGGCATTAGATTCATTTTCTTTCATCTTTTAACATTTGTTCTGAAGATGTCTACATCTACGTTGCAACGAAATATCGTAGATTAGTTGTTAAGTGACTGTTCTGAGTAAGTAGCGCTGGATTCATCATTAAAGAAGATAAACACATGCATAAACAGGGTTCGCACTGACTTGTAAGGTCAGGGAACCTCAGAAAGAGGCTCAGAAAACCTGCTGAAATCCAGTTTTTATCTGGAATTTTTTCGCTATTGTCTTAAAGAAGCTAATAATTCATTACTTATAATTTTACAACTTACCTGAGTTGAAAAATGTATTACATATATCTACTCAGTTACTAAGATAGAATCTACATTAACCAGTCGCTGAACAGATATGAGAACCAATGGAGGAGTTAGTCTCCAATCAAATTAAAACAGTTCTGAGTTTGTACAATCCATGTGTTATCTTTCTAATGTATCTAGTTACCTGTGGGAAATGTAAGTTCCAATCGAAATTCTTGAGAGGTGATAGTTATACGCACCGTGCGTTGTGTTCCGTTTTACTGTCCGAGACACAATGAAAGGTAGCCGATCAGGCAGCCACGTGGTTTGAGGAGGCATTAGGCCAGCGACTCTTTATGTTTGTGGATTTTATTAGCAGTACCTTCGCAATATAATGGTGACGGGCCGAAGTCAACAGTTACTAGATGGTCCATACAAAATAAAGTTCACATTTTTTTTCATCAAAAAGTAGACTCATGCCTAATACATGTATACATACAGTACATTAATTACTGCAACTAAACGTGTAACTGGTAACCCATTTAAATTTAAAAAAAAAAAAAAAAAAACGCGACAAAGAGTAGACAAAATAATTTTAAGAAATCGTGATTTTGTTCAACCTTGGTTGAGCATCTATGTAGATAGTGGAAACGGCACAGTTGTAATAGAAATTTTGTTTTCCCATGTATATTGATAGTCAGGGATGGTGATGGAAAACTAAGGAAATTGGCCTCATTTATTCTGTGCCAACTGTGTCGAGGCATCAAGGGAAAGGGGACAGCGTAGATCAAATTTGCTAGGCCATATTTGTTTTGGATGCTTGATCAAACACTTTGCAGTCCTAAAATTTGATAAAAACTTTCTAAAACGTAGAGTTCTAACTAATCAACAAAATCAGTTCTTTTTAATCTTTTGATCCATGGATGTTAAAATGATGTACATTTTCGAGGTAAGGGAGCAATGAAATAAAGTTTTAATTTCATACAAAATTTATATTTTTTCATTATATTTTAAATTGTCCAGAAAATGAATTTCTTGTCAAAGATATTTTTCAAGAAAAGAAACATGATTTTGGGATCACTTGAGTGGAATACATGATGTTATTGTGTCTGGCCTTTAATCTTGGGAAAGCGATTAAAATGACTTTCAATAAATTCTTATAATTTCACTTTTCACTATAGAATAGAAATTAGGTTGAAAATTTTTAGAAGAAAGAAAATGGGTTGAAAATTTTATTTCTTCTTACTGTTGAGCTGGATATAAATATTTTTTATAGTTCATACTGCCATTTAGTGTTGAATGAAGCTTTTTAAGTTTTTGTGTAATATAAATGGTGGGTCTGGTGTTAAAGAAACTTAATTTCAATTGTTTTCATCTTCAGCAGTAATAGCCTCTTAATGTTTTGTCAGTTAGGTGAAGAAAGGGCTTGAGAGAGCAATATTCTTGGCTTGTTCGCAATGTCCAATTTATATAATTTCCAGAAAGAGGGGAATTGTTCTCAGAACGTAGAAGACTGTATTTTATATCCCAGGCTTAGGCGATATTTCGGAAAACAGAGCCAGGAAAGATTTTCGCAGAGGGGAAAACCCCAGCCATCCCCCACTTCACATCGAAAACTTGTTCTACGTATGGCAGTAGTTGACTTTAATCCGAACGTGTAGTAGTTTTTTCATGATAATATTGGAAATAAGAGAGAGAGAGACGTTTCATGGATGGGAGGGTGGGGGTAGCGTGTTGCGTAATGAGATTACGAAAATTTATGACAAACATGGTTTTTGGAGACCGGAAGAATGTTAATGTTACCGATTGTTGCAATCTCCTAACATATTTTGTTTATTGTTAGTTAACTGCTAACTCCTGTGTCACCAGAAATTAGGACTGTTTTGCTTACGTCAAAATGCGTTATTTTATAAACATGTATAAAACTAATTTTAATAAGTAATTATGTTTAGCATATGTAGCGCCTACTGTTTTCTTCCTTAATTCAAATAATTTTCTTCTTCCAGCCTGTCAAATCGTCTGGTTGCAAAACTTGCGGAGCTTCTGGAGAACAAAAGCCTGTTGTCTCCGAGACTGCTGTGTCAGGTAATGTAATTTTTTATGCATTTTGTATTGAGCACTACAGTGTGTCAGGCACCAGTTCAAAAGTGTAGAATATCAATAGTCAACAGTAGTGCTGTTGAAAGAGGTGAAAATCCATGTAGACAAAGTAGAGAAACAAATTTTGCACAGAAAACTACATCACATTAACTATGTTACGCATAATCGTATCATACGTACACGATTTTCTTTCCTCAATTTGAGAGTAAACTTCTTTAGTTGGAAGCTGGCGTATATCACGTAGTCACATTTCTATTTAAATTACTGTAACATTGTCTTACCATGATATTTGTTGTCAGTCCTGTCATTTCTTATCACGTACAATCCAGATTTCGCGGCACAATCCAGACACATATTCATGTACTCGGGCAGGGAAGCGATAGGAAATGTGAATATGCGGACCGTCATTGCAACGGTTTTCTGTGTATGCGAGCTCCTATTAGGGATTATACTTACCTTTGCTTCTGTGTGGGCCCTTTGAAAGAAGGGGATTACGTTGGTCAAACCTGCAGATATCACTTGTGTCCTTCATATATCGAAGTCGACACATATCTTCATGTAAATAAAACAATGTATATGGTTGATCAAGGAATCATAAGACTTCCTGAAATATTAATTAGAGTAGAACCTTTAATTTAGTTTATCTTGAAAGATATAACTCGGCGTAACCTTCTGTCAGGTTACAGTGTAGAACAGTACAAAATTAATCAAGATACATAATTGAATAATAATTTGAATGTTTACAACGTGTTTTATACAGTTCGTTAAATATGTTGAAATTTTAGCAGATCAATATTTAGGCAGAAATTTTCCACAAAAAAATATTAAAATTCCGAATATGTACGTTCTACAATAAGCATTACCAAATTGTACTTAAATATTGTGTGAATATTTAATATATTTCAATTTTATTTTAAAATATTTTGGAATACAATGTCTCACGCTAATAATAAAATGGCAGAATTACACTAGAAAGTCTCCATACTTTTTTAGGCACAAACTTCATGACGTTCAAATATTGGTTGCTGTATGGAACGCTTTGAAACAGGCACACGAAACATCGTGGAAAACGAGTACAGTATTAGGAGACATTGCGTTTCATGTATTGCAAAAGTTTGTAATATTATGCAGAAAATACCATTATTTCGAAGAAAAAGAAGTAGCAAAGTTAAGTTTTGATACATTGTACAAGTACTATTTTTTTGGCATCATTCTGTTAATAATTAATTGCCTGAACTACAAATTACTTGCTAAAACTGATTAAGTGAAAGTTGGCCACACTAGCGGACACCCATGTACTTAGCCGAATGCAAGCCACATAAGAATTCGGTGTTTAAATTTATATTCAGATTTTTTTTTGCGCTGTACGAATATTCTCGTGATCATAATTTATAGGCAAAATAAAAATCCCGAGATAATTCGTGATTTTACGTTAAGCGGTTAAGAATCAATGAGTTCGTAATAAAATATTTTAGCGTTTCTAATAGTCTTTTCACTTATTTAACTGTTACTTACTTGATGCTAGGCAACTGTTGATTGTTTAATCATTTTACTGTTATATTACACTAAAATATCGCATAAGAGAACACACAAAAATAGTATTTAAGGGTCATTCCATTTAAAGTGGCTCAGTATTCGTTAAATTGGTTGCTCGACCATTTTATTTATTTATTTACTATTTTTTGTGTGTGATCACCCTCACGTATATTAGTAGTTTAAAACCAAAAAATGTCTTTTCCTACTTTACTTCGTTCGGCTGTGGCGACCATATTTGTGTCATGGTGCGCACCAAATTCTCAGTATGCAGGCATTTACGTAAACCTCAGTGTCTCAGTCCAGGTAAGTCGTAGCTTCTTTGATTAAAAACTATTGGACCCAGCATGGTAACATGGCTCTACTACTACTCTATGTTGTAACTCTAATATGAGTTCCAAAATGCTGTTGGACAATGGACAAAATTAAATTTTCAAGATCACTTTCTATATAGAAGGGATTCTTTCTGTGGTTTGAAAATCTATTTGGGCATACAGAGTACTGTAGTCAATCCCCTACAAAACTTTAAGCCTGAGACTTATTTCCTTTCTATACTATGGAGGCTTAAACATACGATTAATATTGTACCAAAATTTGAAGTTGAAAAGCCTCCATAGTAAAGGAAGAAAATAAGTCTGAGGCTTAAAATTTTGTAGGGATTGACTACAGTACTCTGTGTGCCAC
>JAGDQP010019747.1:0-21748 GCA_022664845.1 Lepisma saccharinum | reverse complement strand
CAGTACTCTGTGTGCCACAAACAGATTTGCAAGCCACAGAAAGAATCTCTTCTATATAGAAAGTGATCTTGAAATTGTAATTTTGTCCATTGTCCAACAGCATTTTGGAACTCACATTAGAGCTACAACATAGAGTAGTAGTAGAGCCATGTTACCACTTACAATTAGCCTGTAGTATGCTGAGTTCAATAATTTTTAATCCAAGAAGCTACGACTTACCTGGGCTGAGAAACAGGTTTTCGTAAATGCCTGCATACTGAGAATTTGGTGCGCACTATGACACAAATATGGCCGCCATAGTCGAACGAAGTGAAATAGGGAAAAAACATTTGTGGTTTTTAACTACCACTGCCTAAGGGTACTCACACACCAAAGATTAAAAGAATTGAGAATAGTCGAGCGACCAGTGATGGACCACTTACTTACAATGGAATGACCCATAATCATCAATAAAATTGTCAGTGTCTGTATCATTTAACTCACCGTCACTCGTTCGTATCCTGTGCTCCCTTTAGCGCTCCCCTTCTGCTGCAAATGAGAAACAAAATTCGAGAGCTTTGTAGTGATGGAGAATTTTAGTTATTCATTAAGTTGACATTATATTGAAATTTGTAATTGGTTTCAATTAGTTTTCCAGTTTTTGAGTTTACACACCTCGAGCACTTTAATTTTATATAAAATTTACACTTAGAAAAATGCTTAAAACCAAAATATTTCAGTCTTGTTATTGGAAGCACTATTTATGGGTTACAATTGTTATAAAATCATTATTTATAAATTGTGTGAACATGTCTAGATATGTTGCTAACAGGTTTGTTTCTACAGTATAAGTTCCAGTGCTTACGATTACGAGAATTAACATAAGTAAAAGACAGCTTCTGAACTAAAACCTATTTAATCAAATATAGCAGTCTCGTGGCGTGCGTTCAGTGGATGAGCTCCTAACAACCAAACGCATACATTAAGCATCGTGCATAATATTTTAATGAACGGAACATTCAAAATAATAATGGGCATATATTGACAGTTACCATATGATTGTAGAAATTCATAACCTCTGCAAATGTAGATTCTTTTGTCATGAATAACTCAGTTTTGCACATAATAAGAAATCACATAATAAAAATAAATACTTTGTTCATTGATATATTCTCCCTTTTCAGCTTGCCATTGTCCTGTAGTTTCCATCAGAAATGTGGAAACCCACAATATCCCATAAGCGTTAATCATGTGTAAACTAGATGCAGTTCCAATAAAGACACCAAGTCGAACAATACGAAGAGATGCTAAACAGCTGGAAAAACAAAAAAACAAACTCGAAGGCTCGATTCACACAAATAATGAGATGCCAGTGTTGTCATATTATTGCAACAAGATATCACAAAAGTTCCACTTTGTTGCACCATTTACATTTAGTTCCTTTCATTTTGCGTATTTTGAGAATATCAGTTCTAAAAGCAATCCGATACTATAGGTACGTAGATCACATAGCAGTTTCATTTAAAATAGACCCATAATTGGAGATCTTGATGAACAAACTCAATACAACACACTCGAACCTTCTATTTGCCAAAGAAATAGAAACTAACCACATTGAACTTCCTGAACCTTAAAATTTATCGGAAAAAAGGAAAAAAAAAAAAGGTTTCAAATTACTGTATATAGAAAACCAACAGCTGGAGAACAATACATACACGCTAAATCTGACCATCACCCATAAGTATAACATAATTTATGGGTCAACTTTTTCTTGTAAGTAATTAATTATGCAGCTATCCCGGCGTATTAGAAAACGAAATAGGACAAAAGATTTTTTTTTTTTTTTTAATTTACTTGAATGATTTCAAATGCAGGTTTGATTTGCCAAAAATAGTAGCCACTAGTTGAAAGTAATAAAAGTCCACCGGCTTTTTTTTTTTAAATAGTGTATAGTGTGTTCAGATCTGTAAGCTCATTTGGTATTTTTTTATTCAACACCATTGGTGAACTAAAGTATAGTTCCACTGTTCCGTTAAATTTACTCTCCGAATTTCTCTTTGTTTTATTGTTGTCCCACAGAAACAAAATGGGGCTAGGCAGCCCAAAAATATTTCAGAGTTCATTTTGACAGTAAATTCTTAACAGTAAATTGTGTGAGCTTTCAAGACTACTCCATACCCTACTGAGAGTGATACCCTCATACCTCTTTCTTCTCTTGTCTCGTGGTAACTACTCTTATCTTGACAAAGAATAGAATGAAGGAGCCCGCCGTTGAGGTTTGGGAGAGGAGGAGTCAGACCTCCAGCTGCAAGTTAATATGCTGCTAGAAATTTTCAGTGTTCTAATTTAATTCGAACCCATGTTCTAAGCTAAGAAACTACGCATGCTGTTATATTTCTTCAAATTGATTTTCTTACTATTTCGATCTGAGGAATTCAAGCTTCAATTTATGATCAAATACCTCTATACGCTTGTGTCAAAACAAATACAGTTTAACGTATATGATGGGGGACGGGGGACCCAAAAGAAACCGGAATCGTTCTGTGGTGGACGGGCCCATTGTAATACATACTTCCGCCACTAGATGCCTCTTACAGGGACTCTTCTGCATTAGTCTGCCGACGGGCGTTGTCATGAGAAGTCGTGGTGCCACGTAGTAAATTTTTTTGTTAAGCAACTCTCGCTTGCTCGGCAATTTTCGTGATTGCTGAAAAGTAGAAACGACGTGCAGTTGTAAAATTCTGTGTTTTATTAGGGTAAACAGCTGGAATGCTTGGAATAGCTTACAAGGAAGCTGCTCTAAGATAGAGTGGTTTTCCCACTTCAAGAATGCAACTGGCATATGAACCTCGATTCTTACTAACAGAGAGATATAAGTAACTTTTCAAGCGCCTATATTTGTCTTCAGTGTAATCAACTGTCATGTATGCTAGAAATGTCATTGATCACACTTTTTTTTATTATTATTCATTTGTGAAAGGCGAATTTTCTACTCCTAATTAAGACAACATTTTAAAATCTTTCAAGTCTGTTACTCAGGAAACAGCTCTTGTGCCCTTCTGTTATTTTGATCCATTCATAAGTATTCCTTACGCCTCAGGTGAAACAGTTATTGTGTGCAGGTATCGAAAGTCAAGACACTTCTTCGGCATGAGCCAAAGTTGCCTAAAGGCCCCAAAATAAAATTCAATGCACTTCATTACCTGCGGAAATTTTAATTGAGGAATTTTTCTGTAATTCGTGCAGTAAGAAAGGATTAATTTTAATTTTCTTTACACAAAGACCTTACACACGGTCTTTGTATAAAGAAAAATCAGCCATATTCAGAAACGTTTTGTTTAAATGTGTTTAATTTGTAGAATTAGATGGAACTGAAAAGGAAGTTCTTCGAAACTAATGAAATGCTTTTTCCTGTAAATAATGCGTATAAACTATCAGCTGTTTAGAGAGATGAAGTTCTCCTGGTATTTGTTCTCTTTGTTGAGCACTATTTTTTTAACAATATGACGATTGCGTTTACTTCTGTTTTGTTAATCAACCCATATTTTTAATTTTTCCGTGTAATAAGTTGTCTAATAGTGACATTACTTAATAGTTATAGAGAACGTATATTTATCTTACTAAATCCTATATGTATACCTTCCAGTTGCCAATGCTGCAGCAGCGAGTGAAGACAAATGTCCTTCATCTGCGCAGACAGATGTAAGCCCTGTGGAGAATGTGGATACTACCAGGTAATTGTTAATAATTGAGATTTAACATATAAAATATGCTTTTCATATTAAACATTCGTAACACGAATTCACGAAACCAACGTGACTATGCGTAATCAACTGTCAATTTAGTATTATTACGGTACGGAATATTATTTTTCCTATATTCTCATCCGATTTTCTTTCTTTACTCTGTCATAGCATCCATGTATCTGTTCCATATAATACAATACTCCATAAAAAAGCGCGTGCTGTTCCAGACGAAGAATTGCATTTGTGTATTCGTAAGTACATTGTCAAATTTAGTACCGACCGAAATGGTGAATATTTTGCTTATATTTAAATTATCAATGAAAAATGAGGCTATTGTTAATAATATTGTATTCTATCAGCCTAATCATTTAAATCACGTGCCTTAAGCACAAATAGATTATGGTTTACGTTCTTTGTTGGTGTGCAGAGCTATTTTAGCTTTCTTCTAGGAAAAACTGTAATAAAAAAGCACTCATCTGGGATCTGATAGTGTGAACTCTTCATTATTATTATTATTATTATTATTATTATTATTATTATTATTATTAAATTTATGCACGCAGCAATGTCATGCGAAAAGATGTTGTTCTTTTCGTTACTTTAAGAAGCTGTATTTCATAGAGGGGTTTGAATAATAGAATGAAACTTCTTGGGACTTTAGAATATAAACAAAGGAACTTCTATGCGAAATTTGGTCCATTTACTCCCTCTCCCTTTTGAATTACAACCGCTCAAATTTCGACAGATTTGATTTTTAATGAAATTGAAGTCTCGATAGAAAGAAAAGGAAATGACACAAGAAGTTAATTATCTGACAATAGTAGATAATAATAAAGTGGACTGCTTGTTATTTCTTTCCATTCAATCAGGAAAAAAAATGTAAAAATAAACATTTCGCCTATAGGTGGTTTACATAAACGACGCTGTCCGATAGCCGTTTTGAGGCTAGAACTAAAGACATAGCTTTAAATATTCTCTGAGGTGTCTATAGTTCAAATGTTTTTGAATTATTCAAATATCTCAACTAATTTGTGAAATGAAAAATGAGCGACTCCTGAACCGCACCTACCGTGCGGTTCAGGAGTCGCTCACAATAAAAATAAATGTGCTGGACGGGCCTTCGGTAGAACAACACTACCTTCGATGGTTCCCAAAGATAAAAAAGGGAACTCAAGGGGGCGTATATACCGAAGGCCCGTCCAGTACATTTATTTTTATTGTGAGAACTCGTGAACCGCACGGTAGCTGTAACTTTTCAGTATGTTTTTCTCGCTGCGTAATCAGTACGATGGTTTGTGAAACTTTATGATTCGTTGTATTCAACAAAATTTTGCAGAATCTCATTTTTGAACACCCTGTAAATCCTGAACTATAAGCAATAAAAAAAAATTCAAAAACCGTATTCAACTTCGCTTGTATATGAAATTCAGTGTACGAAATATGAAGGAAATCAAAAATAGTCGAGCGACCACCACTTGAGGAGGGGGAAGAGGGAATAGAATAGTCGTTATTCATCAAGAGTGTTGCCACAGATCTGAAAAGTAACGAAATTTGATTTTAGTCATTGTTGGTCTTCATTATTCAATGAAGCGTGGAAAGTCAGGAAAAACTTTACTGTGGTGGCTTTATGTTTCCTGTTTCTTCTCTTCCCATTTCGAAAAATGGAACCATAATTGATTCTTCTTCGTGATATTTTTGTGTAGATCAGGAAAAGATCTTCCAGAATTTCATGAAACTGAGGTACATGACAGTTTTAATATGATGTAGTTCCGTTATGTTTGCTAACATATTCCCTTCCGCATCCTACATAAGGCATATAAGGTAACACGTGGTGTAACTCTATTCAGACTTTCGTTTTTAAAGAAAGATATACATGTTAATGAATCTTAAAACAAATGCCATTAATAGATTTTATACCAAACGTTTTGAAGTATTTTCGGATGAATTGATTGCACTGATTTTATGTTCATTGTTAGAGGCAGAGAGTCTGAAACAACTCTGTGATGCGTAACGTCTTTGACATTATCAAAGATAAGAAGATATATCTACTCAGCTTGCTAGTCTTTCACTTGAGACTAGAAGCGGAGAGATTATGCGGATTCGAGTGCTCAGGCTGGTCATTCAGACTGAGGGTTTCTAGGGTTTTCCTCAGTCCCCACGAGATGCAGGCTGAGATAATAATGACAATAGAAGCTTCCAACTATTCTCCCGTAGACATGTAAAAAAAAAAGATGGAAGGAAGGGGATGGCTGTAGTCGTAAGTGTTGGCTGTAAGTCCAAGACGAAATATAAAATTTATAAAGATGAATTATAATGGTGTTATTTCCAATAATCACAGAATCCATGAAATCGGGAAACAGTTGGAGTATAAATGCCAAACGTGAAATTTTACAGGAGAAGCAGAAAACTGAATGGATTTAGCTTCACATAACGTATGACTTCCAAATACTGTGATTGATTTTACCTCTTCCTCATTAATTTAACACACTTGGAACAAGGATGAGGACATGTGCGTGGGCACATCGAACATGCCTTTTTTTTTTCACTAAGATCGTTTGGCGTTTCCACTCTTCATTTAATTCAAGTCGAGTTCAACTTTTCATGGTCATATAAAGCCTTGAATTTTATTTATTTTCTTCAGGCATCTTTGACCTATGTCGGAATGGGGAAAGGAAAAGGATGTGGGAAGGTAGTCAGCTAGGGCCTAGTTTGAGCATCCCGGCTGTAGCCTGGAATGAAAGGGGTAAAACTCAGTCAGGATGACCGGTGGGTCAGTATCTGAAGCCCTGAAAGAAAGCATTACGTAACAATTTTTGGCTTTAACTTTTGTATAAATGTAATTATTTGTAGGCTTTGTATACATTTATGATAATCTGTACTATAGTTGGATTACATTCTAATTCTCTGTATGAAGGTGATTTACTTTTAACAATTCCGGAATTGAAGATTCATTGTTTTATTGATGGCCTTAATTTTTTTTTTTACAGCACGAGTACTTCAAATCCTGTGCCTACAGCCAAACTTCCAACCACGCAGCTGCACTTGGTTATTCCGGAGAAGAGTGCATCGTTTTCCATACATCCTGAGAGAATGTGTTCCGATGTGTGTAATTACTGTTACGGAAAGTTTGGTTCATTGGACACTCCATTACACGTAGCTCAGTTAAAGACTGAAGTCAAGCAGAAATTTGCTCTTAGCCTAGAAGGTTTGTCAATGGATTCCTGCTTGTGTGACGCGTGTTTTCGTTTTCTGGACAGGAAAGCTACTTGTCCGACATACCAGCCCTACCGGAAACCGAATTCAGGTCGTTCACAAGTGAAATCATTGTGTTGTGTACAAGGTTGTTCCCTCCCTGCCCACCATTCTGTTCGAAGAAAGTGGTTAATTAAATTAAAACGGAGTATAATGAAGAAAGTGCCAATCGAAATGGACAAACTGCAGCCCCATCTTCATGCCCCATTTTGTTCTAAACACTATTATTGGATTGATTTTTACATGGTGTGTGGTATTTGCAAACGAAGGTTAAGTAGGAATCACATGTATAGCCTTGGTAATGAAGTGCACGAATTGAACACAGTATTAATGGACGATGGAATACCGGTGTGCCTCAATGAAAAACTTTTTCTTTGCAAGTTGTGTCATTATTATGGAACACTGAGAATGAAATACAAGGACGTCAGCAAATTAGGAAGTGGTCATAAAGAATTTTTTGAAGGGTATCGTAAAAGGTAATAAGTTTACCATTTGCTAGTCATAATTATGCTGTTTATTTATTTATGAACAAAATCATATGAAAATGCTCTTAGTATTCTAATTTTGAAGATAAAGTGAAGTTGCTATTCTGCAGAGTATGTAATAACGTAACGTTTGACTTTCGTAGTATTAAAATGTATAGAGTTACCTTACGGAGTAGAAATTTCGAAGTACTGTAGAATACTGAAATATTTTGACGTAATATCTTCATAACTCGTCTTAAATATGTTGGCTAATGAAAAAGACGTGAGTAATTGTGGCAAGATTATCGCAACAACGTACATCTGTTTTAACTGTTATCCAATAACGTTGTATTTCACTATAAATGCCGCTTTTTATAATCTGTTGATGGACATACTATGCAGATATGTTCTAATACATTGTAAATACTCTTAGAACTACTGCTAGATAAAATTAAAGGACTGATTCAGTTCATCTCATAACGTAAAGTTTCAAAATTAGATTGGCAGGTCAGTTTATCCAAATAAGAGGTTACAGTAGTTTCTTCAGGATTTCTACTGGCCTGGAAAGCCTGAGACGCCGGAAAAAGTGAGGAAAATGATCTCTCAACAATAAGCGAACAGCATTTTTTTTTTAACTCCTGCCTGTCAAACAGTATTTACAGAAATGCCATTGATCAGTCAGTGGTTGAATATGATCCCTGTCAAATGACATTAAAAACTGTCCAGTATTAAATAAGGATAGGGGATATAAAAGGTTAAATTTGAGTAAAGAAAGGAATTGTACTTAACGTTGCTTCCCGAGGAAAATCACGTGTACTAACTCACACTTAATACAATACAAAGTCACACAATAATTTCTAGGGGCTTTCTCATCCTCAGTAGCGCATAGAATGAGAGTATCACTGAATCACATACAGATTAACTGGTTGTGCGTCACTGAGCTTTCATTCTATTCGCTGTTGAGTATGAGGAACCCCTAGAAATATTAGTGACTTCTTATAATAATAAGTGTGAATTAGTGCACGTAATATCCCTCAGGAAACATCGTGAAGTACGATTCCTTTCTTCTTTATTCAAATATTACCGTTTCATACATGTAAGTTGGCAACATGTCTGCTTTTTATCATTTTTTTTTTCTACACCGTTGACTAAACGTTGCTATCTTCCTATGTGTGTGTGAAATGTCCGTTCACCTGTCTGCATCTACTAACATGCATCTTTTTTTCCCTACGTCTTTTTATCATATCAAACACGTAGAATACTTGATGTAATAAGACGTGCCTGAAAGAGATATTTATTTGTAGCTGGAGCCAGTAGTTTCAAACTTCCACTATAGATAACTTAAAGTACCGTACAAAAGAAATTATGAAATTCTTGATTTCGGTGTTTGCTTTATTTACCATAAATAGTGCTGCAAGTTTGTTAATTGTAATGTGGAAGGTCTGGTAGCCTCTAATCTCATTTCGAGAAGTCTTAAAGTGGAAAATACAAATTTAAGAAGTAGCGGGAAGATTCTGTTACGTGCGGTTTGCCTGTTTTACTTCACTTATACGGATTAGAGATATATTAAATTTTGTATGATTTTTTTAATGCAATATGCATACAGTACTTTATAGTGTACTGAGTTTACAAATGGATTCAGGAGGCGCTACAGTGCACTGCGAAGTAAATTACGTCTAGTATGGCTGAAGACAACCGCCAAATCTAATGTGCAGTGTTTAATTGCTATTGGAATATGAGCTGTAGGATACTTGTGTTGGAGTGTTTTAAAAAAGAGCCGAGCAACTTATATATCAGCAGGGGATGGTTATCTGCTAACAACATAGTAAGAAGGTTATTTCAGCGGGAGATCAACATGTGATGGATTATCTGGGGGGGGGGGATGCTGGTGTGTAGACGTTTGGGTATTTTTGTGAAACGAAAAAGTCCGCACAACGACGTTTATAGTCTTATTCGTAGAAAAGAAAGAAGTTGGTCGTAGGACAAGGATTTCTGGCTTACGCGATTCTAGCTCTTAGGCACAGATTAATACAACGAAACAATATTACTATTCAAGTCATGAGTACTAGAGAATTATTTCTCCAGAAAGGAATACATGTAATGGCATGGTCTACGAATTTGTCGGTAATTCAATTGAGAACCTGTGGGGGTGGTTGTGTAGTCATGCCTTCAAAACGTACAAGGAAGTATATGAGTTAAAGGACACAGTCGTTCTGCGTAGGGCAGATAGGAGGTTCCCACATTGCATAGTCTTCTGGACAGCATATTTGATCGTGTATTTCAGGCGAGTTTTACATAGGATCACATTTATAGTATAGTAAACGTATATTTTTGCAACGATGAATATATAAGTTTCTTTTGTTTCTCTATGTATACTTATATAAACAGAGTAATAATCTTGTGTTCTGCGAATCTCTTGTAAACGCTGCAATGGAAATAATTTTGGGTAAGATTATGGGGAATCAAAACTAATTTTAAAGCTCTAATCTGTTTTGGATTATTCATTTAGATCCCAAAAATTATACTAATGCTTAAGTTGCATATATTATACAAAGATGAGGTATATATTTAAAATTAAAAAAAAAAAATCATTCGTTGTTACACAACTCGTGTAGTACAAAGGTTAATAACATAGACATAACGCCTACGTATATTTTCGGCTGCGCTAAGAAGCATGTGATTTGAATCCTGCTGTTGGTGGCTCTGGCGACTACTTTCAGTCGCTGGTTCTTTCCAGTAGTAGCCCGCAGTGTCATCTAACGGGAGGGTTGAAAATCGCGTGCTCTTAAGCAAAAACCTATTAATTTTAGCGCAGAGGAAAGTAAGCGGTATAAATCTGTGTTATTATATAGTCTTGTTAATACTTATGTCTCAGGACTTTTTCTGCGATTTTTATCCCAGAAAATGTTTAATGTATGGAATAAATTCTATCTTTGCTGCTCCCATAGTTTTAATGAAAATTTAGTAGCATTTAAAATTTCAGGATAGATTTATTCGAAGAGCTGTTTTTCGATCCATGCTTACTAAGACATTTTATCGTCCTTTAATGAGAGCTTTCTGCCTTTGAAAGTTTTGGAATCCTTTTTTAAACGAGGAGACGTATCTTGCCAATGGGCAAAATTTGAATAAAATATACCAATGTATTTATTTCTACGGCAAACCTCAATATTTATAATATTGTTTATTTTATATCATTTTCAACTCTTAAAAAGTTACGTCCTTACGTGACGTTATTTAAGATTCCATTTGACTGGAGTCTTTCCCAACATCACACAAATACGCCCATTTTTAATCCAATTCTCTCACGCAAGTATGTCGTTTCATAAAAGGTAGTTCCACATGCACATTTTAGCTATTTAGGTGAACCTTTATATATACGGGAAAACCTCCAAAACGGATAGCCATGAGGGATCAAAAAATGCCCACCTTGCAGAAGTTCCAATAGATTCTTACGTAGATTAATAAACAAGGTCATATGCAATCAAAAGATGATACATTTGTGCAAGAAGCAGTTATGTTGTGTGAATACAATATAAATATTTGCCATCTATACTGTACTTTATGTTCTGGCACAACTTTGAAACACCATATATCTGAGATCCAAACACCTTTCCAAACTTTCTCGACTTTGTCTTTCCGCCCTCTCTCAAGGCTTCTCTCTTCCTTTGCCTCTCCCTCCATCCTCCTCTCCTCCCCCGCTACTCGGATTGACCCCCTCCCCCGTTAATTAGCCGCCCTGATCCGACCTCTCGTAGCAATTGTCGGAGCAATCTAACCTCTGCCCCTCAGATTCAAAAGTAACTATGTAAGTGAACCCGCCACCTTGAACCAACCAAAACATCCTAAACGCACAACCTTTCTTCCCATATAAAAGGCATCACAGAATATGCAGGTTAGGATGTATATTACATTAGAGGTGTGGCATATACCCTTGGGATTTAAGGTGTACCGGCCACTAGCAGTACTGATAAAGTGACTGTGGGAGAAGGGATGAAAATGGTGCAGGTCCTACATCTGGCTCTCTTGCATATATGGGCGCTGGTTAGGGGTGGTAGCGAGGAAGGATTCGTACAGATCAAGATGTTTCTAAGATTAGGGGGATGCTGAAAAACTAATCTCGGTTTGGTGGAGAATACTGATCTTGTGTCTGGGTCAGATTGGAGAATGTGGAAATGAGAGTGTAGGATTTTTTTGACCTTGGTTAGTTTAGGACGGAACTGGGTAATAAGAGCCGGTAGGTTGGAGGTTTGAGTGGGTTGAATGTGTGACGATGCACGGCGAATCTGTTTGGTTACAAGGTTAGGTGGGTAGCCACGGTTGACTAGAACCTCGTGGAAGCGTTGGTTGTAAGTTTCAGTAGCAGAGATGACTGAATTCAGGTGTGGTCCTATAAGTGCAAGGGAGAGGGAATCGCTTTCTTGGTGTGGTAAGAGTGGGAACTTGAGTAGTATAGATACTGCATATGGTTGGTAGGTTTTATGGGAACTGAAGTAGCAACGGTGTTATTTTCTACAGTGATGTCCACGTCAAGTAATGCGACTCTTTTGTTCGAGATGGACCAAGTGAACTGGACAACACGGAATTGATTCAGCTGTTCTAGGAATGTGTTGACACTGGTCCTATGAGTCCATTATATCATCCAAGAAACTTATCCAAAGTAGTTTGGTCGGGTTGAGTTTGCAGGAAATCATGTTCGAGCTTGCCCATAAACAGATTAGCATAAGGTGTTATTCTTGTACCCATGGCTGTACCTCGGATCTCAAGGTAGTGTGTTTTGTCAAATGTGAAGTTGTTACATGTGAGAACTAGGTTAAGAAGGAAAGTTGTGGTTGGGATTTGAGGTTTGGGTCTGGTTAAGGAAAAATTCCAAATCTGCTAAGCCATAGGCATGAGGAATGTTTGTATACAAGGTAGTAACATCTATGGTACAGAGCAGTATATCAGATGGTAGAGGCGGTAATTTACAGATAATTTCTAGGAGGTGGTAGGTGCCGCGAATTTAGGCAGGCAGCGCTTGAACATGTGGTCGAAGGAAGGAGTCAACAAGAGGGGAAATACGTTGAGTAGGAGCATTATAGCTGGCTACAATGGGTCTGCCTTGGTTACCTGGTTTGTGGGTCTTCGGTAATAGGTAAATGGTCGGGGTACGTGGACTGTCCATGATTAGGTTCGTTATGTACGTTTCAGATATGCCTCACGAGGACCATTAGCGGTAATAAAATCGGAAATTTTCTGTTGGTGGGTCCAAGTTAAGTCTGCGTTGGTGGGTTTGTAGGTGTTGGGATCAGGTAGGTAGCCTTCTGGAGTTAGTTAGCTTTGTCAAAGACTACTGTGTTCTTGCGGATCGCTACAAGGGCTTTGCGTTGGTTATGGGTTAGGTTGGTTGGTCATCTGCTGTGAGATCTCACTATTGGTGCTGGCAGAGATAACTGAGGAGATATAATGTTCGAGGGATGGTTGCTAGGAATTGGAGGTGGGTCCATATTTGAGGGCGGACGGAAGCGTTTAGGGCTAGTACGGACCCAGGTCCGTTATCTACACTCCTCCATGAACCTGAATAAATTACCCCTTAACTGTCCCCGTGCATTTCAAACCGGATGTGCCCTGCCTCTCCCTCTTCCACACAAAAAGCACCAAGTTAACTTACTTGCTGAACCATCATTACCTTTACCTACTCCCACAACTCAACCACCCAGTAATAATAAACATTCTGCAGTGACGACCCAATCCTCAGAAATACCGGACCGCTTGGGACACTCCACTGCTACCTCCGTCGTAAACCTATCCATCCACAACCTTACTTAAGCCCCCTCCAAGTCGTACAACTACTTTCTGGTGTTAAAAGATATCCTTTCCTTTGCCCGCGGACTAAGATGGCGCTTCTTTTTGGCCAAATATCAGCCTATTCCAGACACACCTCCCAATAAACTCCACACTAGTCTCCATCCTCCCTCAAACATGGATCCACCTCCACTTCCTAGTAACCATCCCCTCGAACGTTACATCTCCAGTTATCTCTGCCTGTACCAATAGTGATTTCTTACAGCAGATGACCAACCAACCTAACCTAACCCATAACCAACGCAAGGCCCTTGTAGCGTTACGCGAGAATCATGACATGACCGCCCAGCGGACAAGGGGTCCACTACAGTAGTCTTTAACAAAGCTAACTAACTCCAGGAGCCTTACCGTCAACTATCTGATCCCAGCACCTAGAAACCCACCGCCGTAGGCAATCTGCACCCAATCCTGGTCAGTCCACGTACACCGACCTTTTACCTATTATAGAAGATTCACAAACCAGGTAACCCAGGCAGACTTATTGTAGCCAGCTATAATTATCATACTCAACATATTTCCGCTCTTGTTGACTCCTTCCTTCAACCACATGTTCAAGCGCTGCCTGCCTACATACTCGACACCTACCACCTCTTAGAAATCATCCTTAAATTACCGCCTTTTCCTTCTGACATACTGCTACTTCCTTGTATACAAACATTCCTCATGCCCATGGCTTATCAGCTTTGGAATTCTTCCTTAACCAGACCCAAACCTCAAATCCCAACCACAGTTTTCCTTCTTAACCTGGCCAACGTAGTTCTCACATGTAACAACTTCACATTTGACAAAACACACTACCTTCAGATCCGAAGCACAGCCATGGGTACGAGAATGACACCTTCTTATGCTAATCTGTTTATGGGCAAGCTCGAACATGATTTCGTGTAAACTCAACTCTTGACCCCACTACTTTAGATAAGGTTTTTGGATGATATTCTGATGCTACGAACTCATAGTGAAACCAGTGTCAACACATTCCTAGAACAGCTGAATCAATTCCGTGTTCTCCAGTTCATTTGTCCATCTCTAAAAAGAGAGTCACATTACTTGACGTAGACATCACTTTAGAAAACAACACCCTCAATATTTCTTCCGTTCATATAAAACCTATCAACCAAATGCAGTATGTACACTACTCAAGTACCACACCAAGAAAGCGATTACTTTCTCCCTTGCACTCAGAGGACAAGGCCTGAATGCCATCACCTGTGCTACTGAAACTTACAACCAACGCTTCCACGAGGTTCTAGTCAACCGTGGCTACCCACCTAACCTTGTAACCAAACAGATTAGCCGTGCATCCTCACACATTCAACCCCCCGGCTCTTATCACCCAGTTGCATCCTAAACTAACCAAGGTCTAACAAATCCTACACTCTCGTTTTCACATTCTCCAATCTGATCCAGACACAAGATCAGTATCCCCCACCAAACCGAGATTAGTTTTTCAGCACCCCCTTAATCTTAGAAACATCTTGGTCCGTACGAATCCTTCCTCGTCACCACCCCGAACCGGCGCCCATTTATGCAAGAGAGTCAGATGTAGGACCTGCTTCATTTTCATTACTTCTCCCACAGTCACTATCAATACTGCTAGTGGCCGGTACACCCTAAACCCAAGGGTACAGGCCACTTCTAATGTAATATACATCCTAACCTGCATGTTCTGTGATGCCTTTTATGTGGGGGGGAAATAGGTGGTGCTCTTAATATTCGTATTAACAACCATCGTTACTTCTTCACTATCAACAAACCGGAAGCCCCAGTCTCACAACACCAATCTATCTATCTCTTCTGGTTGCCATAATACACATTTTACCCTCTACGACCAACACCTCAACACGCCGTCTGTGGGAAGGCGCCTTTATTCATGGTTTAAGCACGAAAATGAATTTCTGGTCTTCAATAAGTCTAAACCTCTCGTTCGCTGTGCATTTTCAACACTTTTCGTTCCACAATTCCATCCCGAACTTACACGCTGCACAGTTGTCAATTCTTCCAAGCTTCGGAAATCTACGCGCTATGCGGCAGTCAACTGTTCTCCAAACTTGGTGCGTCGTCCGCTGGGAGTCGCCATTCTCGTCTTAGTGTTTTGTTTAGTCTTCACGTGTTCGTACTTTCGTCTACTAGAAGGAATGCGGTCATAATATACCGACATATTGCGAAAAACTATGTGAATATCATTACAAATAAGCTATGTAATGAGCCAGACGAAGTGTTTCTGTTTAACAGCGCCCTCGTGTCCTTTGCTTCTACTCTACACCCACACCCATACTACCCAAGCTATTTGGTGACCTCATGATGAACAACCCCACCCTGTTTGAAGTGGCATGGAATAGCTCTGTTATAAATTATTAATAAATTGAGTCGAAATAATTGTTGAGAACGGTAGTCGAAGGAATTGTAGCGTCATTTTCTTCCATAAGACTGTACTTGTGTATTTTTCTCATGTAATTGATGTACATTTTGTTGTGGTGGAAAAATCCTGTCATAAATTATATTAACGTGTTGGCGTTCATAAAATGTGTAAAAATGGTCTGTGGTAATGTAATTATAACTTGTAAACAAGCATAATGCGCAAAGAGATTGTGAAACAAAGATTTACTTACATGTTTAATGTAAAAGTGTGTACCAATATACTGTAGCATTTATTGGTCAAGCTCGCACGTGTAAACATCGACAGTACTTTATTAGCTTTTGTAGCACGTTACTTTCTAATACAGTTGGTTTTCATTGTAGGTAATTTCCCTGCTATAACAACTAATCGTAGAAAAATTACCTCAAAATATAAGGAATAAATTTAAAAAAGTGGAGAAGTTTACTGTAGTAGCCCCGCACTGTTACTTACTATGATAACTCTACACCGTTAAGGAAAATAAAGAAAAGCAAAGACCCAATAGCCAGTGAGAAATCCATTTTCCTGTAACCGTGCAGTGCTAAAACCAATGAAATGTCATTCGTGCTTTGATTGCTATTTATTGTAGTACAAAAGACACTAAATTGCAACGCTACGTCCAAGTGTAGGGTTGCTATAGTAGTAGTGTCCAGGTGCGGATTTTTTCTTTTGGGGAATTTGTGTATGTTTAATTCTTACATCAGTGGTAAAATAATGTAACGTGCAAATTACTGTAATGCAAATGTCATTCACCCAGCCCTCGTGGGCTGGGTGATACCGTGGCGTGGGCTTCGGATCGGTACTGGAGAGGTACGTGGGTTCGAGCTCCGCTGCAGGACATCCTGCAATTTTTTTAGTTTTTTTTCTCAATTGCAGCAGACAAGTAACGAGATGATACATCAACAAAAACCCTGGCCACTACCTTACCCATCCCTTTTCCGCCGAGAGCCGTCATCTTAACGCATGTAACGGGCTTAGCCTATATCAGGTTGCTTAGCTCTTAAATAAAAACACAGGGCTCGACAAAAGTTTTGCTTTGCAGTACGCGAGAAGGGTGAACTGATAAGTGATTGATACCAACATGGCACACCAGTGATTATTTCCTTGCTGCCTATTTCTCTTATAAGAAATTGTATTTAATTAACATTCGTGTCCCCCAAATTAGAATCAAATTAAACACAGTATCTGTAGCCTCGGATCGAATTTTCGTTCATTTAAAAAAAAAATAGTAATGTGATGGATTTTGAATTTATATGTAGCATCTTTGACTAAGGCCAGGGTGATTGCGTAAAGAGTTGCAATCCAATAGTTACGTCTGAAATATTCAGGAAAATATTCGAAGGTCAGTCAAAATCGTATTTTAACGTGCAGATTTTGACTTTTGACTTGGAACGAAAGAATTAGGGCATTATTTATACTTACTGTTTACTTGTTCAGTATTGTACTCTCAACGGTTCCCTTCGTCCATATGTGGGGCTGCTTTTATTATTTTTTTTTTTTACCATCATCACTTGAAATATAGTGGTAGAAGAGTGCGAATTGATTATGTTCTGCATGGAGTATGTTTACGACCCAAAGGTCGCTGTGCAAGGTAAACCGATTGGAGTTTGGTATTGCCTTCCTTCGGATGAAGGTGACATCCTAAGAATGTGACCTACAGTTTGAAATGGATTCCTTATATCGACGTTCAGTGTTTCCCCATCGATAATTTAACCCCAGGATCTCATGATGATGATGATGATGATGATAAGGGGACCTGAAACACGTCATCTACCGGGGACGTTGCGTAGGGGAATGGAAATTAAAATCACCCACCTCGAGATTTGGTTATATTATAGAAGCGTAGAACTCATCACGTATCTGTACATTTTTATAAGCTAATTATAAATTGAGCTGCAGAAAATTAAAAATAATTTCTGCAAGAACTTTCCTTTGGAGCAGACCGTCTGTTGCACAATTTAGCAGACAGCTTATGAGAGCCACCGCAGCCTTTCAGAGATATGAAGTTCTGAAGCTCGCTTCGTTACCGAATTATACTAACTTTAGATGATATTTTTCGTGTGTGCATGAATAGTAAATATAGTATTAAGATTTAAGTTGTTATAATTAACTCTCAGAAATGAAGCTCCCTTATCTATCCTGACAGCGAAACATGTCAGTGTCTCACTCAGCTGAAGCAGACAGTTACTAGGTGGAAACCCCCAGCGTTTAAACTCATCAGATAATAGTCGCTATTTGTCAATGTATATGCGGTCAAAACTTCCACATTTCTTGCGTTGTTTGCTGTCATTTCAAAATTATCCTAAAATAGATCGATTGCCCTTTGTACTTTTTTTATCAATCCTCTTTAATGTACTAAGTAGATAATATTAGTACGTGAATTTTGCTAATAAGTGATCAGATTATCATCATTTTGTATTTAATATAAAATTTTATAGTAAATTGTCTTATTTTCTTTCTTTTGTGTAGAGTTTTGCATTACTTGGATGTTGAACCAATGGATGAAGCCGAAGCTTCCACATCAATTCCAATGCCAAAGATTAAAAGGAAGAAGTCGAAGCCTAGCACTGCCGAAGAGGAAACTCCTCCTGCTCCTGAAGCCAGCAAGAAACAACAAACTGTAGAATCTAAGTCTAGTTCACTGCCTTTAAAAGTAAAAACTCTTGTGAAGAAAACTACCACACAAAGTGACCAAAGAAAAGATGCAAATCAACCACCTACCAAAATAAGGTTGAAACTGGGGAATGTTAATATCGGACAATTAGGCAATGTTAGTATTTCTTCTAATGGGGGTACTGTAAACAGTAATGCGAGTGCTGGAAACACTTCAAATTCCGATGTTAACTCTAGTGATACTGGTAAACCTTTGTTGACAGGAGAGGAAGAATTAGCATTGAATGCAAATTTTGTTTTTCATGAAAACAAAGGTGATAAAAAAGAAGAATGGGAAAAATGCACAGCAACGATACAATTTGATAAGAAAACTAAAAAATTATGGCAGCGGTTACATAATCCGTACGGTAATCATTCCAGTTTTATTCGTCACTTAGTTCTCCTTGAAAAATATTGGCGAAGTGGAGATCTGATTTTGGCGCCGGATGCTAGTCCCAGAGCGGTAACCTATGTTACAAGCGTGCAGCATCGTATTAAAGCTTATGACGGGAAACCTTTACCAAAACCAGCATCTCAGGTTGCAGAAGAAAGAAGAGTCAGTGTGGTCAGACCTACCCAAATTCCAGCGGCAGCCGTTTGCCAGACTTCTGCCGTTCCACCTCCCGTTATCCATGCATACAGTGTAGATGCAGCTAATGTGTTTGCTGCTACTCCCGTTTTCCAAGTTGCTCATGCTACTCCTGCGGCTGTGCAGTATGATAAAAGTGTAGGGGGGGAAAGTTCACAACAGAGTAACTTCGTTCCAATGATCAGTAATGTCCGTTCACTTGCAACCGAAGGGATTAGTTGGGACCAGGAGATCAATGTTAAACAAGTCACTCCAACAAACGTAGCCTCTCCTTGTATCATTACTGACCGAACACTGGATAATAGTATTTCTATCGAGAGAATACGTGTTCAAAAGCCGGCAGCGGTTGTGTTGGAGAGTCAGTACACTCCGAGAAATTTAGTTCCTCAGTATAATGTTTCTCTGCCTTTGTAAAACGCTCCATATTTTTTTTAGGGTGTTAGTTTTTCTGTGCACATGCAATGAGGGAGGACTGATATATATATATATAATGCATATATATTTTTTCTGTTACAAATTAGCATAGAAACATTCATATAATGGACGTGGAGCAGTGGACCAATCTGTCGTCCAAATAGTTTATTTGCAGCAATATTTACCTTTTGTAGATTTGTTAGTTAATGTTTATTTGGTTGATCTAAGACATAGCATATCAGCTATTTAAAAAAATAAGTATATGTTGGTTTTTTATTACATTCTATTACAGTTTCACTTATTTTAATGCAAATTTTTACATTTACCAGATATAAATTCTCATTGCATATGTTGTTTGTTGACCTGTATGCAAAAATTAAAAAAAAAAAAATGTGGATGACAAAGCATCTATTTTAATAAATTAAAAACAAAACTGACACCAGTTTGTGGTGCGAAATAAGCAATCTTGTTGATCCATGTATGTGGTTATAGGTTATTTTCAATATTGGATGAGTTTGTGAGCTGTTTCCCAGTTTTTCTCTTAATAGAAACTTTGTTACACACATATATTTCAATGAATTGTAATTGTTTCAGTGTAATTGACACTAAAACTTTGCGAATGTTGATTGGAAGAATGTTGCGTTGTATGAATTTTATAATTGAGAATATAATGTTTGCAAAAAAATGTACAAATATCAATAAATATACTTTGACTTTTATTTACTTATTTTTAGTTATTATTTATTTAGTTTTCTGATCATATTGCAATTTTTTTATGCCCACTTGAGATATACAAATATCTATTTCTGGTACTACTAAATTTTGATTCATGACACTTCTAGCTTCATGGATCCAGCTCTCACTTATATACAGAGGTTCGAAATATCAAGGCAAAGATTTTCATTGTGAACATACCGCCGTACATACTGGTATATATCCGACCGACCGAGTAAAGTAGAGCGTCTTGAGAACTAGTCTTCTGAAATCGAGGTGATTTTAAGTTCTTCCAAATTGGCAACAGTATACTTTTACCGCTTTGCACCAATATCGTATTTCTTCGAATGGAATAAGACATTAAACCTAATTATTGCTTCGGACACACACACATTCCAATATAAGGCGTACAGTGGGATTTATAATTGCTGTCGTCTTCAATGCCACTACGGTACTTCCACAATCACAAAGTAATTGATGTGAGGAAGTAGTCAGGTCTTCGTTTATGCCCTCCCAGAGCAAGTTGTCTAGTTCCATCAAGAGCGTTCGTCAAGTAGCACATTTTGGAAGATCTCGCCACTGTTATTTCAAGGATCTTTCCAGTCATCGAAAATCCACTGAGCAAGGGTCGAGCCCAACGTTCTTTTAATCTTGCCCGAAGGCTTCAACGCCTGACCCTCAAGCTAAACTTCATATCGCATACGCACATTAGCCTTGAAAGGCTTGTTGGATACATCAAGCGGCTGAAGTTGGCTCGTTTTTCCTACTGGAGCTACCACCAAATGCACCGACTGTGACAGCAATTTAATCAATCCTGTAACATGACCCCTGAATGAATTAAGGATCAACATGTTGAGTTGGTTCAGAAGTGCTCAGATGTACTTCACACAGTCATTCATGAGACCCTCGTAACCCATGCGTTTAACCACAACATACAGTGGGATCCTCCTTGTCATTTTCGCTGTCTATCAGAATAGTCTCCTACTATTTCATGGGTCATGCTACATTGTTCTCCAGTACCTAAACAATTGAGCTTTCTTGCCAGTTCTCATAATCCCATTCTGAGAAATAAATGGTGCAAAGTGTTGGTTTATTATCAATATCCAAGTCTCTCTCAACGCATATTATAAAGAGCTTGGTTATCCGCGCGAGTTATTTGAAAAAGAACAGTTAGGAAACGAATTTTAGTGTTTATATTCTGTGTAACGTTTATTGATTTTTGGTTCGCGATGAAGATAGTGTCGTGCAATTATTACTGTGATCGAGAAATAATAAAGTATGTTTTTACAGTCGCTTATTGTATAAGCACTTATCACGGGTATACTAAAGTATATATGTTCCATGTTGGTATATGGAACTCAGAATGATTAACTATTGGTGGAGGTTCTTCAGCATGTTTGGATTACCAGTGGATGCATGTTCATATGTCGAATATTGAACTTGATTTGTCGTTTTTATATTTTAGTTGCAAGTAGGCTCTTTTTCGCTTCAGCTACTACTATTAGCGTTGATGAAAGAGGGCGCTTAATTTTGACTAGTAGCGGAGATCGTTATCGTATTTCAGTGACTTTCCAAGCATATTAGTCGATGGAGTCTTTTAGCTAATCTAAAAATTTTGAAAATATTCTTAGATGTGGATGAGTAGATCGAGACTGTTAAAAATTCTGTCTTCAGGTATGAATTGTTTTGGTTCTTCCTACTT